>JACCIY010001086.1:0-68356 GCA_025506505.1 Flaveria sonorensis | reverse complement strand
CCCCCTTCAACTTGTGCCCATTTACTTTTCTTTCTATTACTTTCCTTTTCTCGTCTTCATCATTTGGGACAATGACCTCCCAGCATAAAATATGTATGGAATCCTTGTGTGACTTAACCAACTCTTAACTTGTTGCTAAGTCATTTTGTCTATCTATGGATCATTTGGCAGGTTCTTTTACAACTCCTGCTGATCTTTTTATTCCTTATAACTTTTGTAGGTCTACTCACTTTCATTCTTCCTAACCTCTTGAAAGTCTTTGAGCAGATCCTTTACTTCGGATAAGTTCATTGTCATAAATGCATCATAAGAAAACCTCTTGATACTAACTCTATTCCCATGAGTGTTTCTGGATCATCTGAGAATAGATCTTGAATGTTTTGGATTTGATCTTCATCACCATCTTCTTGTTTTTCCTCCTCAGAGTCTGATATGATTATAATTGTTGTTTATCAGACTCTGTGATTTCACCTTCTTCTAATTGACCTTGCTCAGCAATACTTAGGTTGTTCTTGCTTTACTTTAAGTAGCTTGTATGGAGGTGATTTTGGTGATTCATGCTCAACTATTTGTTTCTATTTCCTTTGATGAAGAACCTAAGTAAGTTCTTTTCCTTTTCCTCTCATAGGTCATTATTTGAGGAGATGAATGATGATGCTTCTACTATTGCTTATTCAGGTTGAACAGATGCAGATTCAGCAAACTGTCTGATCAGTACCATTTGCTTTGCAGTTAGTGGATTATATTGAACTATGCTTGTTTCTTTGTGACACAGGATCAGGTGTATGAAAATGATGTCTCAAGATTAGTGAATAGTGGATGTTCTCATAAGGATTTGAATCACTGAACAACTGATCCATGGTGTATGGTTTCTTCAGGGATGGATTAGTGTTAGTTCAGCTGGTTTAGATTGGCTTTGCTGTGTTTCTTCTTCATCATTTCTTCTTCAGAATCACTCAAATGTTCAACAATATCCTGCTAAATGTTCTTCCTCATTTAGCTGAGTGTCTGTATGTTCAAGTTCCCTGTTTAACCTTTCATTTCTTCAGCTTGAGCCTCTATTATCTTCTTTAGTTTTTATCAACTTCACTTTCATTTATTATTGATTGATTAGCCCAGTAATCATTTTAGCTTTGCCTATAAGAGTTCTTTATCCTTGACTTTTAGTTTTCTTTGTGTTTAATCAAGCTAATGTTCTACAAACTTAACAATCAGCTTTTGTGCATTCTGATCAGTCTTAAGCTTTCAATATCTTTTTCTTTCTTCTCATCTTTGTCTCTCATTTCTTAGCTCTTTTATTTGATCTTTCAATGAGTTTATTATACACAGTGAAAAGACACCCTTAGAATGCTCCATGTCTTCTTGAGTTAGCCTCACTGCTTGGTTCAACTTCTATCTTCAGCAGTTGTGTAAGTTTGAGCAGGTTCTGGTTCATGAGAAGAAGTACCAACCCGCCTCATGCTCATCTGATTATTGCTCAAAGCTTTCAATATCTCTTAATGGATGAAAGTGTTTGTTTGATCTGAGAGGTTGGGCTGTGTGGTGGTGAATGAATTGAGTTTGTTGGTCGGCTGAATGGTAGTTGTGGGCTGACTGGTTGTTGTGGGCTGAGTGGTTGTTGTGGGCTAAGTGGTTTGAGTGAATGATAGGCGTGGCTATATGATGGGTGCTTGTTGAATGGCATGTTGAATAGCATGAATGGTTCATCCTGTCCTAGAATCCCAGAAATACCTCAGGAACAAGAATGTCATAGTCAATAGTGTGTGGAGGTATAGGCACCTCATCTCCTTGAAAGGTGGATTTGATCTTGGTAAACACATGTTCATTCAAGTGAACAGGGTGAAAGATGGCTCTTTCTTTGGGTATGTTTTGGTAACATCATCATCAATTATCATCTGTAGGAATCTTGGGAAACATCTGAAATTTTGTTTCCTTACCTCTATGATGTTATATACCATGCCATTAAAGTATTTGTGTAGCAAAATTGAATGGTCTCCTTGCAATAAATGCTAGCAGGGCACATGAAGCCCTTAATGATGTAGCATCCTAACCAGTTTTCCTATTTGTCATGGTTTTCTGGTATGTATGCATTAATGATCTAAATTAAGCACACATATAGGATTTCTTAATCTGTTTCCTGTAACAACCGACTCTAGGTCCAACTCGCCAGAATCTAATGTGGATTTAGCATTGTATTATTGCTCATCTCATTTCATCTATGTATCTCCATTTCTTTATGTGTTAATGAATTTCTATGATTTATGCAACTCTGTTTGACTGTTATTTGACATGTTTAAGCCTAGAAACTAGTTCCCGAGGCAAGAAATTCACTTAATGGCCTTATCCCTCCCCTGAAAATTTTTACATAAATTTAAATCTAAGTCATCCTTATAAAAATTTCCTCTAGGAGCATTAGAACTGTTTAGGCGCATTAGAATAGTTTAAGCGCATCAGAACTATTTAGGCGCATCAGAACAGTTTAGGCGCACACAACTATTCGGGCGCCTGGCAGTTAGGCTCATTTCCACTGTTCATGGCGCCCAGAAGTGGGCGCATGAGCACTGTTCGGGGCGTTTTTTTGCCACACTTAGCACTTTAAAATGTCCGAACCCTTCTAGAAGCTTTTGACCAGTCTGTGCACCTCCAAACCAGCCAATGCATGGATTGTTGCCATGCATCAGCCGTTCCACCCTCCAACCACACCACTCCTCGTTTCTCACTAACCCGACCCACACTCCACCTTTCCCTTCATAAAATGAGTCCCTACCTCCTCCACCCTTTTCACTCTCTCGAATTCTCGCTATACACGGTCTCTCTCTCTCGGCAATCTCTTTCACCAAAAAAAAGCCCGAGGACTTTTCCGAAGAGTTCATAAAGCAGGAACTAGAGTAGCAAGGTTCAACTCTGGACTCTTAAACCAGCAGTTCCTACACTCTCTAACCATCTCAAACCCAAACATCTTGTGTGTAAGTCTCTTGTACCTGAACAAACCGTTATCGGTGTTTTTCTCTCCTCTCTCTTCTTTGAATCCTACCTTTCTTGTTCCAAGGCAGAATTCCATGACCGGGGTGACTTCATGTGTGGACTTTCTAACTACAAGAAGTACACATTCCTTCATACATGTTTCCCTTGTAATATTGCCATGAATCTACCCGAAGACCTCTTTTCATGGGGTTCAGGGCCATCCCACCATCTGCCACGATTCTAAACCTCATTCCACACTGAAAACTTGTTTAAAACACCTTATAATCAATTTTTATAACCTGGACATATCGGTATTTAGAATAAATTGGTTGTTTAAACTGGAAATTCATGTTACACATGCGTAAATGATGACTGATGTGCCCAACCATGACCTTGTTACCTTATGTTGCTATGCCCTGGGTATGATCTGAAATTTCTAAATGATTTTGATGGTAAAAGGATATTATTGTGATTAGGATGATTTGGTATGGTGTTATGGATTTTAGAAACATGTCTTAGGACCCGAATATGTGATTGTAGTACTTTTGACATGGCCTAATCCCTAACAAACTATTAGAAACTAAAATTTTCAGGCCCTAAAACTATTAAAACCAGTTGCTAAAAAACCAAATTTGGTGAAATTTTTGGTTAACATGTTAATTTCTATGAACTTACTTGGCTTAAAAAGGGTCTAACCGGGGGATTCTTGGATGAAATCTTAAGAAATAATGTAACAATCCTAAAAAAATTTAAGGCCTTAATATTTCCAAGAATTTAAAGGACCATAAACTCATATTTTGGTGAAATGACTTAAAGAAAATGAATAAAGTGTCGATTTCGGGTAAAGATGGATTTTAAACGGGTTTAAAATGTTGGAAACAAAATTTTGTGCAAAGGACCCCAAAACTCTTTGTAAAATTGGTCTAAAAGTGATATAAGGACCCCTAGAAACTATTAAAGGCTAGTGTTGTTCAAGAAATGGAAAGAAACAACTTCGGGGTTTAAATTGTAATTTTGGAAACTTGAGAGACTAAAAGTGTAAATTCGGAAAAGTCACCCATATTCCAGTAAATTTGTGACCAGAAATATTTTTATACCTATCTTCATATAAGAACTTGTGAAAACTAAAAACGGATCATATTACGGCCAAAACCCCCAAACTTTCCTAAAAAGGAAACTTTTTGACACAAATTTTCTAAGGGATGTGGTCATATACTTTAAACAACAACCATTAACCCTTGATTACACTCCAATATTCTAAGAATATTAGCTTATATATGTATCTTGCTCTTAGGGTGCTAGGACCTGAATCTATCTGTGATTAAAGAATCCTTTATCTGCTCAAGGTGATTTCTTGTGTCCCCTTTTTTACTACTATTTTGGGGTGAAACATGCCTGTTTGACTAAATTTATTGGATCTATTATGCGATATGCTATTGTATGTTGTGGCTATTGGTTAGAACCTGCATCTTTGTATCACAATCATTATTCTATGTGAACCGCTTGATTAATGGGTAGATCCACTTGGGGAACCCCCACGCACAGTCCTTCGATGAGTAGGTACCACACTGAGATCCTGCGGGGTCATTTGTGTCATGTAACAGTTTTGTAAGATACTATGGTGTACCTTTCGTCAGGTATGGTATGCTGCTATGAGGCTCAGTTTCCCTTATGGGATTACCGGCAACACAAGTTTAAGAAGAGGCTAGCCGAGGCTGAGTGCAGGGTTGATTGTGATCCCACAACTGAGATACTATGCTTTTAAACTATACTATGAGTTCAATGAGCCCTCTTTTTTAAAAACTTTAAGCACTTGAACTCACAACTTTTTAGTTTACCACTAATGTTTCTTTTGAGCATGTTTCAGGAAATCCTCGTTGACTGGACCTTATGAAAGATTCCAAAGATGCCTTAGCACCGGTGACTACCTAAATGGCATTACTAGGATTTTTAAATCATTTGAACATTCACCTTTAATATGTATGTTTTGGGATAGTATTGTATTGGATGCTTCTATTGTTAGGGTTTGACTGTGTTAACCCGGACAACATTGATGTAATGTAACGCCATTATGATTTCTCTCCTTGTGCCTCTCTTGTGTGGTTCTGTTTCCGCTGCCATGTATGTTTGCTAGTCTGGACCTCACACCCTCTTCTGGGCCCGGGGTGTGACAGATTGGTATCAGAGCCCACAGGTTGTAGAGAATCGGGAATACCTTAGTAGACCCTAGGCTCCACCCTGATACTCTAGGACTGTCCTGTTTTGGAATGTGTTGGGATGAATGGGTTGGTAAATTGATGATTACACTTGATCAACGTAATCATGAATTTACCGGACCCGCGGAATTCTGGAACGCTCCCCAATTTGGGTGTTAAAATCTTTTCTTGCATACAAATGCTCTGTGTGAGTCTAAATTTATCTTGTCTATGAGGTACCCTGGTTTTCTATTAATTGATATACACTATACTACCTTCGTTACTGCTATAACTGTTATTATGAGATACTATGTCACTATTGCCATGAGCTATGCGAACCCAATTACTCATGATTTTTACAGGAACTCGAGGACTATGGCAACAACGGTAAGGCACCTCCACCCCCGGATGAGACCACCCCTGTAGGACGGCTGAGAAGGGCGACTTCTCCCACACAATACGAGGAGTACTTTAGGCGGTGCATCACCCCGATGCATATCTGTTACATCCGATGATACCGATCCATCCGAGATTCATCCCCGACATCCCAGTCAAGGAGGCCGACCCGTCCAACTCACCCCATCTACCAGCACCAGCGCACTTCGGCCCATCCCACCTATTGGGAATAGGGGTGCTCGAGTCATCACTCGACCATGGAAGAGCACCACGACCTGGAGCTTCTGTCTCGTTTAGATGCCCCCATCCTCCCACCTCCACCGCGACTGCTCCTGAACCGGCGCCCCCGATGATGGGACCACCTAGACGCCTACCTCATGACGAGTTTTGGATGCCTCCGAGGCGCAGCATGTACGATGGACCGAACATTCTAGCGGGAGACCACTACTCGCAGTCCAGCCATCATGCTAGTGACTTTGGCCCGTCGGACCCCACGTTGAGCGATATATTGAGGACCATCAATCGTCACGAGTTAACGATTCAGCACGCCACACGGACCTCGCAGTCCGCCTAATTTCAGGCAGTAATGGTGTCCCATGGTGTCCAGCGCTTGGAGCAAGAACAAAAGAAGAAGGGGTCAGTTGGTTCGGGTGGTTAAAGAAGAATGGCAGTAGTGACTGGATGAAACTTGATTACTGAATGATGCTATCTTATGAGAAACTATTATCTCTGATACTATTTTTGGGGGTGATGGCACCTTCCAGCTTGTATTGCTACGAAACTATCGACCCTATTTGATGTTTGTTTTACTATCTATGATTGAACTTCTCTTATGATACTATCTTATCTATTGCTGGTTGCCTGTTTGGGTTATGTATTAGTTTATTCTAGGAATCTATCTTGATTGCCTTCTTGAATTGCTAATTGATTCCATATATATGTGAGGCTATGTATGACTTATTGTGTGATATGAGAGTCTTTGTGTGTTATGGGATGACCTTAGGGAGTCAATTGGTGTGCGGGATACTCGAAATAAATTATGAGACACTAAATGAGTTTAACTATAACTGACACTAGAATGCCGCCTGGAAGGGAAACCGCGAGGGAAAAACCGGGGTGTTGCACGCCCCAGGGGTCGAGGTGGGAATCGATCACCCTCTCCACCTAGGGCATACCGGGAGGAGAACTCTAACAGCGAAAACGATGAGAGTTTGCCAACTTGGTGGCCCAACAAATTGCAAATGCTATTCCCACCATCATTGCGCAAATAAATGCTGATTGGGGAAATACATCCCAGAATGATGGACTTGGAAACATTGCGGGGATGTTGGGAATTTTGAAGAAGTAAGAACCGGGTGTTCTTACCAAAATTTCATGTCATGCAAGCCTAAAGACTTCTTCGGCACTGAGGGAGCAATAGACACCTACCGCTGGCTGGACGAAATGGAAGTTGTACTGGACAAAAGCGAATGCAAGAACGAGCATATGGTCAGGTTTGCCTCCCAATCCCTATAGGGGCCAGCCTTAGAATGGTGGAAGACTATCGTTCTGCCAAGGGGCAGGGATGCCGTCGGCCGCATGAAGTGGTCGGAATTTCGAGAACTGATGACCGGTAAGTACTATCCCATGAACCTGCTGGAGAAGCTAGAGGCGGAATTTCTGAGCCTGGAAATGAGGTGCTCAAATTACACCGAGTACATCAACCGATTCTCTGCTCTATCCTGACTTGTGCCTCATATGGTAACTCCCGAATCTAAAGGTGTAGCCCGATTTATCTGGGGTTCTGCATCCCAGAGTCAGAAGCATGGTCCAATCTGCTAGACCTATAACCCTTCAATCAGCTGTCGATCTTACCGGCAGCTTAACGGACGACCTGATCAGGGCTGGATGGACAGATCAGGGGAGGAATGAGGATAAGAAGAGGTTGTCGGGTGGGAAGAGAAGGTGGATTGATGTTAAAAGGCCCAGTGGTGGTGGTAGTAGCTCAAATAGGAGAGCCAATGAAAGGTCAAGGCATGATGAACAAGGAGCAAGAGGTCAACGGCTGTAGGCACCAACCCCTTATGCACCAAATGCAAACTGCACCACCAAGGGGAATGCAATCCGATGCCCTGCTTTAGGTGCAAACGAACCGCCACCTGATTAAGGACTGTACTTTTGAGCCCGGAAGCAATGCTATGAATGCGGGATCCGGGACACATGCGAAATAGGTGCCCCAAGCTAGCAAGAGACAAGGACGCTAGGCCTAACAAGCCTAAAGGGAGAGCGTTCGTGATGGACCCCAATGGTGCTTGGAAAGATCCCGACGTGGTAAACAGTACGTTCCTCATTAATAACCACCCTGCTACTGTTTTGTTTGATACTGGAGCAATTGGAAGTTTTGTTTCCCCTACCTTTAGGCATTTAATTGATTTGGAGGCTTATGCCCTGACTGATGCTTATGCGGTGGAATTAGCTGATGGTAAAATAATAGAAACCATGAAATTATCAAAGATTGCACAATAGAACTAGAGGGTATTCCGTTTCAGATAGACTTGATGCCTATCACTTTAGGGGGATTTGATGCAGTTGTGGGAATGGATTGGTTAGCAAAATATAAGGCTGTAATTGTATATGGTGAGTGCTTGCTTAGGATACCTTTAACTGATGGAAGTACGCTAACAATCCACGGTGACAGAAACAACACACTATACCCCATGATTTCCCACTTGAAGGTTACCAAGAGTCTCCTCAAGGGATGCTCAGCTTTCATAATCTACGTTACGAAAGCGAGAAAGGAAAAGAAAATTGAAGATATACCGGTGGTGTCTGAGTATCCGAAGGTATTTCCTGAGGATCTGCCGGACTCCCTCCAACTAGACAGGTCGAATTCAAGATAGATCTAATGCCCTGTGCCGCACCAGTGGCCAAGGCACCTTACCGACTCGCTCCACCCGAGATAAAGGAGATAATGGTGCAAATCCAGGAACTACTGGATAAGGGATTTATTCGGCCGAGTGTTTCTCCATGGGGCGCACCAGTGTTATTCGTTAAGAAGAAGGATGGGACACTGTGAATGTGTATCGACTACCGCGACCTTAACAAGCTTACAATCAAGAATCGCTATCCCCTCCCAAGAATCGATGACTTGTTCGACCAACTACAAGGACCCAGCTATATCTCCAAAATAGACTTAAGGTCGGGATATCACCAGCTAAGGGTGAGAGAGGAAGATGTACCCAAATAGCTTTTCGAACAAGGTACGGGCACTATGAATACTTAGTCATGCCCTTCGGATTGACTAATGCACCCGCCGCATGCATGGATCTTATGAATCGAGTGTGTCGTCCATACCTAGACAAGTTTGTCATTGTGTTTATTGATGACATCCTGATCTACTCCCATAGCCGTGAAGAACATGTGAAGCACCTCAGACTGATTCTTGAATTGCTCAAGAATGAACAGCTTTATGCAAAATTCTCTAAATGTGAGTTTGGATGCGCGAAATCCAATTTTTAGGGCATGTGTGAACGAAGAAGGAATTCAAGTAGACCCGTCAAAGATTGAAGCCATTAGAAACTAGAAAATTCCTGAAACTCCTACTGAGATAAGGCAATTTCTTGGTTTAGCTGGATACTACCGAAGGTTTATTAAGGATTTCTCACGGATTGTGCAACCATTGACCACTCTAACCAAGAAAAACATGACCTTCACATGGGGGACAAGCAGAATGATCATACGAGTTACTCAAGGAGAAACTGTGTAGTGCCCCAATCCTAGCCCTACCTAAAGGCGTTGATGATTTTGTAGTTTATTGTGATGCCTCGCGTCAAGGACTTGGATGTGTGTTGATGCAGCAAGATAAAGTGATTGCTTACGCATCCAGATTGTTGAATGAGCATGAGAGAAACTATACTACCCATGATCTGTAGCTGGGTACCGTGGTGTTTGCCCATCAAGATATGAAGACACTACCTTTACGGTACCTAATGCGTCATCTACACCGACCGTAAATGTCTGCAACACATCCTTGAACAAAAGTTGCTAAATATGCACCAATGAAGGTGGGTAGAACTGCTGAGTGATTATGAATGCGAAATTTGCTACCACCCAGGAAAGGCCAATGTAGTGGCTGATGCCCTATGCAGAAAGGAAAGGGAGAAACCCATTCGTGTGTATGCTCTGAGAATGACATGTACACCAGCCTTACCGCAAGGTTGATAGAAGCACAAAAGGAAGCCTTGAGCAAGGTAAACTAGCGGAAGAAATGCTATCAGGAATGGAAAAACGTTTGGAATTGTGTAATGACGGGCTGTATAAGCACAAGAGAAGAACCTGGATACCGAAACATGGGGGGATTAGAGAGATAGTCCTGGATGAAGCACACAAATCAAGATACTCAGTTCATCCGAGAAGTGACAAAATGTATCAGGATTTAAGGGCTCTTTTCTGGTGGCCCGGAATGAAGAAATCCATTGCTACCTATGTAGGGAAATGTCTGACATGTGCAATGGTAAAGGCAGAGAACCAAAAGCCATCAGGAACCTTACAATAGCCCAAAATCCCAGAATGGAAATGGGATAACATTACTATGGATTTTGTTACAAAGTTGCCAAGAACTTCTCGTGCGCATGATGCAATCTGGGTAATAGTGGATAGGCTGACCAAATCGGCCCACTTCCTACCGATACGAGAAGATTACGACTTACCAAACTAGCGCGAATATACATTGATAAGATTGTAACAAGACATGGAGTGCCACTATCGATTATCTCAGACCGTGACAGTCGTTTCACTTCATGATTTTGGAAGTCTCTCCAGCGGGCTTTGGGGACGCGACTTAACTTGAGCACTGCATACCACCGTCAGACTGATGGGCAAAGTGAAAGAACCATTCAAACGTTGTAAGACATGTTGAGAGCTTGCGTACTCGATTTCGGGGGAAGTTGGGATAATCACCTTCCTCTGGTGGAGTTTTCCTATAATAATATTTATCATGCAAGTATAAAAGCAGCCCCATACGAAGCCCTATATGGTAGAAAGTGTCGTTCACCTTTGAGTTGGAATGAGATTGGTGATAGCCAAATTATGGGTCCTAATATTGTAATGGAAACCACGGACAAAGTGTTCAAGATTAAGGAACGATTGAGAGTAGCCCGAGATCGTCAAAAGAAGTACGCCAATAGAAGGCAAAAGCCCTTAGAATTTCAAGTGGGCGATAGAGTGATGCTAAAAGTGGTGTCATGGAAAGGCACGGTAAGATATGGCAAGAAGGGCAAGTTAAGCCCAAGATACATTGGACCATTTGAAATATTATCGAGAGTTGGCCCGGTAGCATACCAGTTAAGGCTACCCCAAGAGCTAAGCTATGTACATGACACTTTTCATGTGTCTAACTTAAAGAAGTGTTTCACTGATAAGGCCTTGGAACTCCCATTGAAAGAAGCCACAATCAATAAAGAGTTGAAGTTTATGGAAGAACCCATAGAGATCACCGACCGACTAGTCCAGAAACTCAGACGAAGCCGGATACCCAAAGTGAAAGTAAGATTGAACTCTAGGCGAGGACCTGAATTCATATGGGAACGAGAAGATGTGACGAAGAAAGAGTATCCACACCTCTTTAAGCCCACTCATTCAGAATCTAATTGAAGCTAAAATTTCGGGACGAAATTTCCTAAACGGTGGGTGAATGTAACAACCGACTCCTAGGTCCAACTGCCAGAATCTAATGTGATTTAGAATTGTATTATTGCATCATCTCATTTCATGTATGTATCTCCTTTTCTTTATGGTTAATGAATTTCTATGATTTATGCAACTCTGTTTGACTATTGTTTGACATGTTTAAGCCTAGAACTAGTTCCCGAGGCTAGAAAATTCACTTAAATGGCATTATCCCCTAAAAATTTTTACATAAAATTTAAATCTAAGTCATCCTTATAAAAATTTCCTCTAGGCGCATTAGAATTGTTTAGGCGCATTAGAACTATTTAGGCGCATCAGAACTGTTTAGGTGCATGACAACTAGTCGGGCGCCTTGTAGTAGGCGCATTTCCACTGTTCAGGCACCCAGAAAGTGGGCGCATGAGCACTGTTCAGGCGTTTTTTGCCACACTTAGCATTTTAAATTGTCTGAACCCTTCTAGAAGCTTTTGACCAGTCTGCGCACCTCCAAACCAGCCAATGCATGGATTGTTGCCATGCATTCGGCCGTTCCACCCTCCAACCACACACTCCTCGTTTCTCACTAACCCGAACCCACACTCCACCTTTCCCTTCATAAACCGAAGTCCCTACCTCATCCACCCTTTTCACTCTCTCGAATTCTCTTTATACTCGGTCTCTCTCTCTCGGCAATCTCTTTCACCAAAAAAAAAACCGAGGGCTTTTCCGAAGACTTCATCAAGCAGGAACTAGAGTAGCAAGCTTCAGCTCTGGACTCTCGAACCAGCAGTTCCTACACTCTCTAAACCATCTTCTAACCCGAAACATCTTGTGTGTAAGTCTCTTGTACCCGAACAAACCATTATCGATGTTTTCTCTCCTTTCTCTTCTTTGAATCCTACCTTTCTTGTTCCAAGGCAGAATTCCACGACCGGGTTGACTTCGTTGTGTGACTTTCAGAACTACAAGAGGTACACATTCCTTCATACATGTTTACCTTGTAATATTGCCATGAATCTACCCGAAGACCTCTTTTCATGGGTTTTTAGGGCCATCCAACCATCTGCCACGATTCTAAACCTCATTCCACACTTAAGAACTTGTTTAAAACACCTTATAATCAATTTTTATAACCTGGACATATCGAGTATTTAGAATAAATTGGTTGTTTAAACCTGGAAATTCATGTTACACATGCGTAAATGATGACTTATGTGCCCAACCATGACCTTGTTACCTTAGGTTGCTATGCCCATGGGTATGATCTGAAATTTCTGAATGTTTTTGATGCTAAATGGATATTATTGAGAGTAGGATGATTTGGTATGGTTTATGGATTTCAGAAACATGTCTTAGGACCCGAATAGGTGATTGTAGTACTTTGACATGGCCAATCCCTAACAAACTATTAGAAACTAAAATTTTCAGGCCCTAAAACTATTAAACAGTGGCTAAAACTGGACTTGGTGAAATTTTGGGTTAACATGTTAATTCTATGAACTTACTTGGCTTAAACGAGTTTAACCAGGGGATTCTTGGATGAAATTATAAGAAATAATGTAACAAGCCTAAGACCTTTAAGGCCTTAATATTTCAGAAAGTTAAAGGACCATAAACTCATATTTTGAGGAAAGGACTTAAAGAAAATGAAATAAAGTGTCGATTTCGGGTAAAGACGGATTTTAATGGGTTAAATGTTGGAAACAAGATTTTGTGCAAAGGACCCCAAAACTCTTTGTAAAGTTGGTCTAAAGTGATATAAGGACCCCTAGAAACTATTAAGGGCCATAGTGTGTCAAGAAATGGAAAGAACCAACTTCGGGGTAAAAATTGTAATTTTGGAAACTTGATAGACTAAAAGTGTAAATTCAGAAAAGTCGACCATATTCCAGTAAATTTGTGACCAGAAACTATTTTTATACCTATCTTCATATAAGAACTTGTGAGAAACTAAAAACGGGTCATATTACGCCAAAAACCCAAACTTTCCTAAAAAGGAAACTTTTTGACACAAATTTCTAAGGGATGTGTGTTGGGTTTTTACAAGTTTTAAGAAGGATGTTTAACCATTTAAACATAAAAACGCAGCGGATGTATGGAGTTTAAAACTTGTGTTGTATTCTGAAAATAAACATTTATATGTTCAAGAAAACAAACCCAAGAACAAGGATCATATATATGTGAAAAGAAATGCTATCAAAACCAACCATAGGATGTACATGAATACTACCTTTCTTGAACAAGAAATTGGATACGGAAAAGAGGAGGAAGATGATGTTTCTTGAATGTCTAGTCTTCAAAAGAGAAGACCTCAAGCTTGTATACCCACAAGCTCTTGCAAAACACCAAACTTGTTAGGAAGTTAACACCCAAAGCCTTCTTTCAAGCTCTTGATCCGTGAATGTGAAGAGCAAGATGGAGAAGAAAGAGTTCTTTTGCATGTGTGAGAGAGAGTGTGGTTGAGTGTCTTGTTCCAAGGGATTAAAGTCTTGTCTTAAAACAAGACAAGGAATCCCAAGAAGAACAAAGGGCGGCCGAAAGTTTTTTTGGGTTTAAAATGGGTTCCCCCCATTTTAAAATAACACCCTTTTAATTCATTTTAATCACCCATTAAGTTATATAATTAAACTAATTTTAATCTTATAACTTAAACACTCTTATATTTGATGTTATTTAACTTATTTAAACAACATTACAAATGATATCTCATGAACAAAATATCCATATAATTTGTTCTATCTCAAATGCAATAATTCAGAAAACCCATTTTCTAAATTGGTGTCATAATTTATTTGCTTGATCATGATCAACAAATAAATGTTTAACGGTGTTTGCCTAGCTTGTTATTGGGTATGACCCGACTTGGATCATAACGTACTAACCACATCAATCTTGTATGTGTCTTGGGCATATAAGATCCAACAATCTCCCACTTGCACAAGATTCATAGAAGATTGATGCAAGCAGTAAATACCGCCTAACAACGGTTTACTACCCTTAATACGTATGACTAAGTGCCATTCAATAACATCATCCCCTTCAAGTATCTTACTCGAAAATGTTTTAGGTGAACAATCATCTATCCTTTTGTCACAGATGTCATGTTAAATCTTAGAGACACAGAATGATCATTCTCCATTGACTTAACTTTAGCAGGCCTTAGACATCTTACTCTCAACGAATAAGAGGAACAAATCCCATCTTGATTACATACGTCTCTCACAATCACCTCGTGCTATACCTGAATTTAGTCTTATGTACTGCCATGTTTCAGAACAGCGAAGAACTAAGTCAAAGTATAATACCCGGTGAATATCAAGACCCAATATGTATCTCAGGTCAGAGGATACCAAATGATATTCGCCTTTACTCAAATTTACTTATGATCAATCAAGAAGATTCCATGTAGTAATATTTGAAATGCGGGTCAGTCCAATATTTATATCCCATAAATATCTATGAACTTTGGCAGCAACCCTTTGCTATATATTCATCCAAATGAATATCTACCAATCCAAGTTCATAATAGTCTTACCCTCATACTTGTTCCCACAGGCATGAACGACTACGGACGTTTAGAGTAAATGATTTACTCATGGATTAAACATGCAAAATTGGAACATTAGTTGAAACATTATAACCATATAATTCATTCAAGTAATAAAAGGTTCCAATATCCAAATACAAGATCACAAAATCAAATCCAGTCACTAGAATATCGAAGTCCCATGGCACAAGTATGACCCTCATGCTTTGCCTTTTCAAGAAGCTTCGTGAGTGGATCCGCAATGTTTTGATCCGTGTGAACTTTGCGAATACATATTTTTCCCTTTTCAACTTCATCCCTTATGTAGTTGAATCTCCGCTCAATGTGCCTAGTCTTTTGATGTGCACGGGGTTCCTTGATTTGAGCAATCGCACCCTCATTATCACAAAGAATTTCTAGGGGGTCCTGAATGGAAGGGACAACCCCTAGATCGGCAATGAATTTCTTCAACCATGCAGCTTCTTGAGCTGCTAATGAAGCGGCGATGTATTCTGACTCTGTAGTTGATAATGCCACCACATCTTGTTTAGAGCTCTTCCAAGAGACTGCTCCTCCATTTAGGATGAAAATGTATCCCGATTGTGATCGTGAGTCATCCCGATCAGTTTGGAAACTCGCATCCGTGTAACCTTTTACCACGAGTTCCTCCTCACCAGATCCATAGATTAGGAACATATCTTTAGTCCTCCTTAGGTACTTAAGTATGTTCTTAACAGCCATCCAATGACTATTTCCAGGATTTTGCTGGTATCGGCTTGTCATGCTCAAGGCGCATGACACGTCCGGCCTAGTGCATATCATTGCATACATGATGGATCCTATAGCAGATGCATACGGGATTCCCTTCATTTTATCTTGCTCATCCTTTGAGCTTGGACATTGAGTCGTACTCAATATCGTTCCTCTTTGAATAGGTACCGTACCTTTCTTAGAGTTCTCCATCTTGAACCTTTTCAAGATCTTGTCAATGTATGCACTTTGATTTAAACCTATCAACCGCCTGATCTATCCCTATAGATCTTTATTCCCAAAATGTAGGCGGCTTCACCAAGATCCTTAATGGAAAAACAGCTTCCAAGCCAGGTTTTTATACCTTCCAAGGTTGGAATGTCATTTCCAAATAGTAGGATGTCATCGACATACAATACTAGGAAAGTGATGATGCTCCCACTAGCCTTTTTATACACACAAGCCTCATCAGCATTTTTGATGAACCCAAATTTAATTACCTCTTCATCAAAACGGTGATTCCAACTTCTTGACGCTTGCTTCAATCCATAGATTGATTTCTTTAACTTGCATACTTTGTTAGGATGTTTTGGGTCGACAAAACCTTCAGGCTGAACCATATAGACATCTTCCTCAAGATATCCATTTAGAAAAGCGGTTTTGACATCCATTTGCCAAATCTCATAATCATAATGAGCAGCTATGGCAAATAATATCCTAATAGACTTTAGCATTGCAACAGGCGAAAAAGTCTCATCATAATCAACCCCTTGAGTTTGAGTGAAACCTTTTGCTACAAGTCTAGCTTTATAAGTATCCAAGTTTCCATGCATATCGGTTTTCTTCTTGAAAACCCACTTACTTCCAACTACCTTGGAGTTAAGAGGTGGTACAACCAAGTCCCACACTTGGTTGTCATACATGGATTGCATCTCAACATTCATGGCTTCAAGCCATTTGTCACAATCCAAATTGGACACTGCATCATGGTATGTGATTGGTTCATCGGAATCAACCACATAGCACCCATCCATGAAAAATCCATATCTTTCAGGTGGATTACTAGTTCTACCAGATTTGCGAACGTTTTGTGTGTGTTGATCAACCATTTGATCATTCTCAACATCCTCATGTTGAGTGCTAGTGTCAACCAAACGTGTATCGGGTTGTGGACCTTGATCCTCCTCAAGATCCACTGTTCTACTGCTAGCTCCTTCCATAAGGAACTTGGCTTCCAAGAACTCACCCTTCTTGGCAACAAACTCCTTTTGTTCCAATGGATCATAGAAATAATATCCCATAGAATCTCTAGGATATCCAATAAAAATACACTTAGTGGAACGTCTTTCTAACTTGTTTGAGGTGGGAGTCTTTACATAAGCCTCACATCCCCACACCTTTAAATATGATAGAGATGGAACCCTTCCATGCCATATTTCAAAAGGTGTCCTTTCCACTTTCTTGGTTGGGGCCATATTCAAAATACGGGCCGCAGAGAGCAAAGCAAAGCCCCAAAATGATAGAGGCAATGAGCTTCCAGCCATCATAGATCGAACCATATCTAATAGAGTTCGATTTCTCCTTTCGGACACACCATTGTGTTGTGGTGTTCCAGGTGGAGATAGTTGTGAGATAATCCCACAACTTCTAAGATGATCTCTAAAAGCATCACTCAGGTATTCACCTCCTCTATCGGTGCGAAGAATTTTTATTGATTTGTTGAGTTGATTTTCTACTTCATTTTGGAAGGTTTTGAACATTTCAAAAGCTTCATCTTTGTGTCTTAACAAGTACACATACCCATACCTACTATAGTCGTCGGTAAAGGTAATGAAGTATCTTTCATTATACCTAGTCATTGGCTTAAAAGGACCACATACATCCGAATGTATGATACCTAATAAATCTTTTGCCCTTTCGGTTTTGCCACTAAAAGGCGCCTTAGTCATTTTGCCTTGTAAACAAGATTCACATACATCAAATGAATCATATTCACTTGCTTTTAAAAGACCATTCTTTTGAAGAGTTTGTATGCGCTTCTTGTTTATATGACCAAGACGGCAATGCCAAAGATAGGTGTCACTCAAATCTAATTTGAGCTTCTTGGTGGTGGTTTGGTACAACGAGCTATCATATAATGTGTTTTCATGAACCAATTCATAAATACCATTAATAGGAGTAGCTTTAAAATAAAAGATGTTATTTAAAGAAACATGAATTTCATTTTCAATAAACATCAAAACATAACCATATTGTCTTAATTGTGCAACTGAAATAATGTTCCTAGTCAAACTAGGAGCATACAAAACATTGTTCAAAATTGCTTCCAAACCATTTGGAAGCTTCAGGATGTAGTCCCCTCGGGCTTCAACTTGAACTTTTGCCCCATTCCCCATGTAGAGGCTAACATCCCCTTTGTTGAAGTTTTTACTTCTTTTGAACCCCTGCAACAAATTGCAAATGTGAGTCCCACATCCGGTATCCAATACCCATGTGTTAGAGGATATTATATTTAGATCAATATGAATCATGAAAATTGTACCTGAGGTCTGCCCGGCATCCCTCTTTGCTTTCAACTCTTTGAGATGGACAGGACAATTTCTTGCCCAATGTCCTATCTCCCCACACTTAAAGCATGGGTCATCCGAAGCAACCTTTTGCTTCTTCTCCGCTGGTTTTGGTGGTGGCACTTTTACCACTCCCTTTCCCTTTCTCCCAACGTACCCTTTACCTTTGGCAACACTTGCCTTGGATGCGGGGTGAGGCCTCTTCTTGTTCCCACCTTCATTGATGGTGAGAACGGGTAAACTCCTTTTACCCATGGCCGCCTCGGCTGTCTTGAGCATAGAGTGAAGCTCAGTTATGTTCTTGTCCCAACCGTTCATGTTATAATTCATAACAAAATTGTCAAACCTTTTTGACAAAGAGTTGAGGATCAAATCCGTAGCCAACTCTTTCGAGACGGGACAATTCAGCCTTTCGAGGCGGTCTATGTGGCTCTTCATCTTAAGTACATAAGATGAGACCGATTGGGTATCATCCATACGACATGCATGGAGTGCTCGAACCGTTTCGAAGCGCTCTACCCTTGCTTGTTGTTGGAACGTTTCCTTCAACTGGGTTATCATGTCGTATGCTCCGTGATGTTCGTACTCCTTTTGGAGATCCGGAGTCATACTTGCCAACATGAGGCAAGACACTTGGACCGAGTCCTCAGTGTATTTCACCCAATTCAAGTAGGCCTCTTCATCTTCCTCATTGGGTTCATCGGGAATCGGATCGTCTAAGATATATGACCGTTTCTCTTGCTTGAGAACAATTCTCAAGTTTCGAAACCAATCAATGAAATTGTTATGGTTTAGACGCTCCTTTTGGAGAATGGTTCTTAGTGATAGGTTGTGAGCGGATGGAATATCATTATTTTCATTGTTGTTGGTGGCCATCTACAAAATTTAACAAGGTTCAATTTTAGTATTTACGATATTATCATCTTTAATTATAAATCTCTTTTATGTGTCATACACAAAATAAAATTCTAGAATCCAACGTCACATTTAAATAGTGGTTAGGTGATCTTTATCCCATTATTTAAATTAACAAGGTAGTCAACGTTTGACAATTGCAACCCTTTGCAACTTCTAGGGTATGGGATCGACTTAAACATCTTATGTATAGTCGGCATGTTAATCCCATCAACACCTTTTGTAAACCATATTGTAGGTGATCCATTTAACATGGTTTGCAAATCAAGTTACCCTACTTACACACACATGTGAGTTTACCAATATAAGTGGTTAGGTGATCTTTATCCCACAAATATGGCATTCCCACCTTAAATCACAAGTTCCCTCAAAATGGTTAGGTGACCTTTATCCCATTAAGAGTTTTCAAGTGACTTAAGTGTTGTGTAAAAGGATGGTGATAAACTTGTTTTCAAAAGACATTTTAAGTTTTCATAATTCTAGTTTAGAAAACTCTATGTACCTTGCATTTGCATGCTTTCAAATACATGGTACCCTATGGTTCTTTTAATAAAACCCCTTTTATTTAAAATCATTAATCCTTTTAATAACCTTTTATTAACCACTTAATGATTAAGAACCATTTATTTTCAGCTTGTTATGTTTATAAATTTGTTAGTTATGCATATCCATATATCAAACAACCAACATAAAACAAAACAACCAAACAAGCACAACCATTCAATCATATGTGCATAACCATAGCCACTAAGGTGACCACACTTGTTTGCCATCACAAGTGTTGTCACTAGGTCTTTCCTAAGGGTTAATAATGACACATTAAAATGTGTCCAAGAACTCCCACTCGAATCCACATCCAAATGCTTCAAGTGTCCATGTCTTTTGAGTTCTTCCTTTGTATCTTTCCTTGAGTCTCCAACTTGTGCATCTTCTTTTACAAAATCATATCCTAATACAATTTTTCTAATAAAAGAAATGCACCTAATCTATTTATTACATAACCAATGAATAAATAAATTACAACCCAAAAGATACAAACACCAAAATTATTATTACAACCCTTTAATGAATAAAACTAAACATGACAATCACATTCATCCAAACCAAAACACATTAGGTCAAGGCTATGTTATGCACCAAAATATGTATCAAATACAACATCCAAGAACAACCATGAACTCCCTTTTTAACCCTTAAAGTTTCGGCCAACATGAACCCAAACTTTAGGGTTTAGTCCAAACAAAACAATCAACCACTTGATGTTAATCTTTCAAGGTTTATTCTAAAGCATGTGAGATAAAACTTTGAAAGATAAGGGATTCATTTATCCATATCAAAACAGCCCCTAATGGGTTGAAAAAGTCCAACAAAACTAACTTTTCTTGGACTTTTGAAGCAAGTTTTCCACATAACCGGCTCTAGATGCCATTGTTGGGTTTTTACAAGTTTTAACAAGGATGTTTAACCATTTAAACAAAAAACGCAGCGGATGTATGGAGTTTAAAACTTGTGTTATATTCTGAAAATAAACATTTATATGTTCAAGAAAACAAACCCAAGAACAAGGATCATATATATGTGAAAAGAAATGCTATCAAAACCAACCATAGGATGTACATGAATACTACCTTTCTTGAACAAGAAATTGGATACGGATAAGAGGAGGAAGATGATGTTTCTTGAATGTCTAGTCTTCAAAAGAGAAGACCTCAAGCTTGTATACCCACAAGCTCTTGCAAACACCAAACTTGTTAGGAAGTTAACACCCAAAGCCTTCTTTTCAAGCTCTTGATCCGTGAATGTGAAGAGCAAGATGGAGAAGAAAGAGTTCTTTGCATGTGTGAGAGAGAGAGTGTGGTTGAGTGTCTTGTTCCAAGGGATTAAAGTCTTGTCTTAAAACAAGACAAGGAATCCCAAGAAGAACAAAAGGGCGGCCGAAAGTTTTGGGTTTAAAATGGGTTCCCCCATTTTAAAATAACACCCTTTTAATTCATTTTAATCACCCATTAAGTTATATAATTAAACCAATTTTAATCTTATAACTTAAACACTCTTATATTTGATGTTATTTAACTTATTTAAACAACATTACAAATGATATCTCATGAACAAAATATCCATATAATTTGTTCTATCTCAAATGCAATAATTCAGAAAACCCATTTTCTAAATTGGTGTCATAATTTATTTGCTTGATCATGATCAACAAATAAATGTTTAACGGTGTTTGCCTAGCTTGTTATTGGGTATGACCCGACTTGGATCATAACGTACTAACCACATCAATCTTGTATGTGTCTTGGGCATATAAGATCCAACAATCTCCCACTTGCACAAGATTCATAGAAGATTGATGCAAGCAGTAAATACCGCCTAACAACGGTTTACTACCCTTAATACGTATGACTAAGTGCCATTCAATAACATCATCCCCTTCAAGTATCTTACTCGAAAATGTTTTAGGTGAAACAATCATCTATCCTTTTGTCACAGATGTCATGTTAAATCTTAGAGACACAGAATGATCATTCTCCATTGACTTAACTTTAGCAGGCCTTAGACATCTTACTCTCAACGAATAAGAGGAACAAATCCCATCTTGATTACATACGTCTCTCACAATCACCTCGTGCTATACCTGAATTTAGTCTTATGTACTGCCATGTTTCAGAACAGCGAAGAACTAAGTCAAAGTATAATACCCGGTGAATATCAAGACCCAATATGTATCTCAGGTCAGAGGATACCAAATGATATTCGCCTTTACTCAAATTTACTTATGATCAATCAAGAAGATTCCATGTAGTAATATTTGAAATGCGGGTCAGTCCAATATTTATATCCCATAAATATCTATGAACTTTGGCAGCAACCCTTTGCTATATATTCATCCAAATGAATATCTACCAATCCAAGTTCATAATAGTCTTACCCTCATACTTGTTCCCACAGGCATGAACGACTACGGACGTTTAGAGTAAATGATTTACTCATGGATTAAACATGCAAAATTGGAACATTAGTTGAAACATTATAACCATATAATTCATTCAAGTAATAAAAGGTTCCAATATCCAAATACAAGATCACAAAATCAAATCCAGTCACTAGAATATCGAAGTCCCATGGCACAAGTATGACCCTCATGCTTTGCCTTTTCAAGAAGCTTCGTGAGTGGATCCGCAATGTTTTGATCCGTGTGAACTTTGCGAATACATATTTTTCCCTTTTCAACTTCATCCCTTATGTAGTTGAATCTCCGCTCAATGTGCCTAGTCTTTTGATGTGCACGGGGTTCCTTGATTTGAGCAATCGCACCCTCATTATCACAAAGAATTTCTAGGGGGTCCTGAATGGAAGGGACAACCCCTAGATCGGCAATGAATTTCTTCAACCATGCAGCTTCTTGAGCTGCTAATGAAGCGGCGATGTATTCTGACTCTGTAGTTGATAATGCCACCACATCTTGTTTAGAGCTCTTCCAAGAGACTGCTCCTCCATTTAGGATGAAAATGTATCCCGATTGTGATCGTGAGTCATCCCGATCAGTTTGGAAACTCGCATCCGTGTAACCTTTTACCACGAGTTCCTCCTCACCAGATCCATAGATTAGGAACATATCTTTAGTCCTCCTTAGGTACTTAAGTATGTTCTTAACAGCCATCCAATGACTATTTCCAGGATTTTGCTGGTATCGGCTTGTCATGCTCAAGGCGCATGACACGTCCGGCCTAGTGCATATCATTGCATACATGATGGATCCTATAGCAGATGCATACGGGATTCCCTTCATTTTATCTTGCTCATCCTTTGAGCTTGGACATTGAGTCGTACTCAATATCGTTCCTCTTTGAATAGGTACCGTACCTTTCTTAGAGTTCTCCATCTTGAACCTTTTCAAGATCTTGTCAATGTATGCACTTTGATTTAAACCTATCAACCGCCTTGATCTATCCCTATAGATCTTTATTCCCAAAATGTAGGCGGCTTCACCAAGATCCTTAATGGAAAAACAGCTTCCAAGCCAGGTTTTTATACCTTCCAAGGTTGGAATGTCATTTCCAAATAGTAGGATGTCATCGACATACAATACTAGGAAAGTGATGATGCTCCCACTAGCCTTTTTATACACACAAGCCTCATCAGCATTTTTGATGAACCCAAATTTAATTACCTCTTCATCAAAACGGTGATTCCAACTTCTTGACGCTTGCTTCAATCCATAGATTGATTTCTTTAACTTGCATACTTTGTTAGGATGTTTTGGGTCGACAAAACCTTCAGGCTGAACCATATAGACATCTTCCTCAAGATATCCATTTAGAAAAGCGGTTTTGACATCCATTTGCCAAATCTCATAATCATAATGAGCAGCTATGGCAAATAATATCCTAATAGACTTTAGCATTGCAACAGGCGAAAAAGTCTCATCATAATCAACCCCTTGAGTTTGAGTGAAACCTTTTGCTACAAGTCTAGCTTTATAAGTATCCAAGTTTCCATGCATATCGGTTTTCTTCTTGAAAACCCACTTACTTCCAACTACCTTGGAGTTAAGAGGTGGTACAACCAAGTCCCACACTTGGTTGTCATACATGGATTGCATCTCAACATTCATGGCTTCAAGCCATTTGTCACAATCCAAATTGGACACTGCATCATGGTATGTGATTGGTTCATCGGAATCAACCACATAGCACCCATCCATGAAAAATCCATATCTTTCAGGTGGATTACTAGTTCTACCAGATTTGCGAACGTTTTGTGTGTGTTGATCAACCATTTGATCATTCTCAACATCCTCATGTTGAGTGCTAGTGTCAACCAAACGTGTATCGGGTTGTGGACCTTGATCCTCCTCAAGATCCACTGTTCTACTGCTAGCTCCTTCCATAAGGAACTTGGCTTCCAAGAACTCACCCTTCTTGGCAACAAACTCCTTTTGTTCCAATGGATCATAGAAATAATATCCCATAGAATCTCTAGGATATCCAATAAAAATACACTTAGTGGAACGTCTTTCTAACTTGTTTGAGGTGGGAGTCTTTACATAAGCCTCACATCCCCACACCTTTAAATATGATAGAGATGGAACCCTTCCATGCCATATTTCAAAAGGTGTCCTTTCCACTTTCTTGGTTGGGGCCATATTCAAAATACGGGCCGCAGAGAGCAAAGCAAAGCCCCAAAATGATAGAGGCAATGAGCTTCCAGCCATCATAGATCGAACCATATCTAATAGAGTTCGATTTCTCCTTTCGGACACACCATTGTGTTGTGGTGTTCCAGGTGGAGATAGTTGTGAGATAATCCCACAACTTCTAAGATGATCTCTAAAAGCATCACTCAGGTATTCACCTCCTCTATCGGTGCGAAGAATTTTTATTGATTTGTTGAGTTGATTTTCTACTTCATTTTGGAAGGTTTTGAACATTTCAAAAGCTTCATCTTTGTGTCTTAACAAGTACACATACCCATACCTACTATAGTCGTCGGTAAAGGTAATGAAGTATCTTTCATTATACCTAGTCATTGGCTTAAAAGGACCACATACATCCGAATGTATGATACCTAATAAATCTTTTGCCCTTTCGGTTTTGCCACTAAAAGGCGCCTTAGTCATTTTGCCTTGTAAACAAGATTCACATACATCAAATGAATCATATTCACTTGCTTTTAAAAGACCATTCTTTTGAAGAGTTTGTATGCGCTTCTTGTTTATATGACCAAGACGGCAATGCCAAAGATAGGTGTCACTCAAATCTAATTTGAGCTTCTTGGTGGTGGTTTGGTACAACGAGCTATCATATAATGTGTTTTCATGAACCAATTCATAAATACCATTAATAGGAGTAGCTTTAAAATAAAAGATGTTATTTAAAGAAACATGAATTTCATTTTCAATAAACATCAAAACATAACCATATTGTCTTAATTGTGCAACTGAAATAATGTTCCTAGTCAAACTAGGAGCATACAAAACATTGTTCAAAATTGCTTCCAAACCATTTGGAAGCTTCAGGATGTAGTCCCCTCGGGCTTCAACTTGAACTTTTGCCCCATTCCCCATGTAGAGGCTAACATCCCCTTTGTTGAAGTTTTTACTTCTTTTGAACCCCTGCAACAAATTGCAAATGTGAGTCCCACATCCGGTATCCAATACCCATGTGTTAGAGGATATTATATTTAGATCAATATGAATCATGAAAATTGTACCTGAGGTCTGCCCGGCATCCCTCTTTGCTTTCAACTCTTTGAGATGGACAGGACAATTTCTTGCCCAATGTCCTATCTCCCCACACTTAAAGCATGGGTCATCCGAAGCAACCTTTTGCTTCTTCTCCGCTGGTTTTGGTGGTGGCACTTTTACCACTCCCTTTCCCTTTCTCCCAACGTACCCTTTACCTTTGGCAACACTTGCCTTGGATGCGGGGTGAGGCCTCTTCTTGTTCCCACCTTCATTGATGGTGAGAACGGGTAAACTCCTTTTACCCATGGCCGCCTCGGCTGTCTTGAGCATAGAGTGAAGCTCAGTTATGTTCTTGTCCCAACCGTTCATGTTATAATTCATAACAAAATTGTCAAACCTTTTTGACAAAGAGTTGAGGATCAAATCCGTAGCCAACTCTTTCGAGACGGGACAATTCAGCCTTTCGAGGCGGTCTATGTGGCTCTTCATCTTAAGTACATAAGATGAGACCGATTGGGTATCATCCATACGACATGCATGGAGTGCTCGAACCGTTTCGAAGCGCTCTACCCTTGCTTGTTGTTGGAACGTTTCCTTCAACTGGGTTATCATGTCGTATGCTCCGTGATGTTCGTACTCCTTTTGGAGATCCGGAGTCATACTTGCCAACATGAGGCAAGACACTTGGACCGAGTCCTCAGTGTATTTCACCCAATTCAAGTAGGCCTCTTCATCTTCCTCATTGGGTTCATCGGGAATCGGATCGTCTAAGATATATGACCGTTTCTCTTGCTTGAGAACAATTCTCAAGTTTCGAAACCAATCAATGAAATTGTTATGGTTTAGACGCTCCTTTTGGAGAATGGTTCTTAGTGATAGGTTGTGAGCGGATGGAATATCATTATTTTCATTGTTGTTGGTGGCCATCTACAAAATTTAACAAGGTTCAATTTTAGTATTTACGATATTATCATCTTTAATTATAAATCTCTTTTATGTGTCATACACAAAATAAAATTCTAGAATCCAACGTCACATTTAAATAGTGGTTAGGTGATCTTTATCCCATTATTTAAATTAACAAGGTAGTCAACGTTTGACAATTGCAACCCTTTGCAACTTCTAGGGTATGGGATCGACTTAAACATCATATGTATAGTCGGCATGTTAATCCCATCAACACCTTTTGTAAACCATATTGTAGGTGATCCATTTAACATGGTTTGCAAATCAAGTTACCCTACTTACACACACATGTGAGTTTACCAATATAAGTGGTTAGGTGATCTTTATCCCACAAATATGGCATTCCCACCTTAAA
The DNA here is from genome assembly GCA_025506505.1 of Flaveria sonorensis. Lineage (NCBI taxonomy): Eukaryota > Viridiplantae > Streptophyta > Magnoliopsida > Asterales > Asteraceae > Flaveria > Flaveria sonorensis. Next base: position 41,886 of record JACCIY010001086.1, on the reverse strand, counting down.
TCACAAGTTCCCTCAAAATGGTTAGGTGACCTTTATCCCATTAAGAGTTTTCAAGTGACTTAAGTGTTGTGTAAAAGGATGGTGATAAACTTGTTTTCAAAAGACATTTTAAGTTTTCATAATTCTAGTTTAGAAAACTCTATGTACCTTGCATTTGCATGCTTTCAAATACATGGTACCCTATGGTTCTTTTAATAAAACCCCTTTTATTTAAAATCATTAATCCTTTTAATAACCTTTTATTAACCACTTAATGATTAAGAACCATTTATTTTCAGCTTGTTATGTTTATAAATTTGTTAGTTATGCATATCCATATATCAAACAACCAACATAAAACAAAACAACCAAACAAGCACAACCATTCAATCATATGTGCATAACCATAGCCACTAAGGTGACCACACTTGTTTGCCATCACAAGTGTTGTCACTAGGTCTTTCCTAAGGGTTAATAATGACACATTAAAATGTGTCCAAGAACTCCCACTCGAATCCACATCCAAATGCTTCAAGTGTCCATGTCTTTTGAGTTCTTCCTTTGTATCTTTCCTTGAGTCTCCAACTTGTGCATCTTCTTTTACAAAATCATATCCTAATACAATTTTTCTAATAAAAGAAATGCACCTAATCTATTTATTACATAACCAATGAATAAATAAATTACAACCCAAAAGATACAAACACCAAAATTATTATTACAACCCTTTAATGAATAAAACTAAACATGACAATCACATTCATCCAAAACCAAAACACATTAGGTCAAGGCTATGTTATGCACCAAAATATGTATCAAATACAACATCCAAGAACAACCATGAACTCCCTTTTTAACCCTTAAAGTTTCGGCCAACATAAACCCAAACTTTAGGGTTTAGTCCAAACAAAACAATCAACCACTTGATGTTAATCTTTCAAGGTTTATTCTAAAGCATGTGAGATAAAACTTTGAAAGATAAGGGATTCATTTATCCATATCAAAACAGCCCCTAATGGGTTGAAAAAGTCCAACAAAACTAACTTTTCTTGGACTTTTGAAGCAAGTTTTCCACATAACCGGCTCTAGATGCCATTGTTGGGTTTTTACAAGTTTTAACAAGGATGTTTAACCATTTAAACATAAAAACGCAGCGGATGTATGGAGTTTAAAACTTGTGTTATATTCTGAAAATAAACATTTATATGTTCAAGAAAACAAACCCAAGAACAAGGATCATATATATGTGAAAAGAAATGCTATCAAAACCAACCATAGGATGTACATGAATACTACCTTTCTTGAACAAGAATTGGATACGGATAAGAGGAGGAAGATGATGTTTCTTGAATGTCTAGTCTTCAAAAGAGAAGACCTCAAGCTTGTATACCCACAAGCTCTTGCAAAGCACCAAACTTGTTAGGAAGTTAACACCCAAAGCCTTCTTTTCAAGCTCTTGATCCGTGAATGTGAAGAGCAAGATGGAGAAGAAAGAGTTCTTTGCATGTGTGAGAGAGAGAGTGTGGTTGAGTGTCTTGTTCCAAGGGATTAAAGTCTTGTCTTAAAACAAGACAAGGAATCCCAAGAAGAACAAAGGGCGGCCGAAAGTTTTTGGGTTTAAAATGGGTTCCCCCCATTTTAAAATAACACCCTTTTAATTCATTTTAATCACCCATTAAGTTATATAATTAAACCAATTTTAATCTTATAACTTAAACACTCTTATATTTGATGTTATTTAACTTATTTAAACAACATTACAAATGATATCTCATGAACAAAATATCCATATAATTTGTTCTATCTCAAATGCAATAATTCAGAAAACCCATTTTCTAAATTGGTGTCATAATTTATTTGCTTGATCATGATCAACAAATAAATGTTTAACGGTGTTTGCCTAGCTTGTTATTGGGTATGACCCGACTTGGATCATAACGTACTAACCACATCAATCTTGTATGTGTCTTGGGCATATAAGATCCAACAATGTGGTCATATGTACTTTTAAAACACCAATTACCCATGATTACACTCCCAGTAGTCTAAGAATCTATAGCTTATATGTATCTTACTCTTAGGGTGCTAGGACCTGAATCTATCTGTGATTGAAGAATCCTTTATCTGCTTAAGGTGAGTTTCTTGTGTCCCTTTTTTACTACTATTTTAGGGTGAAACATGCTCTGTTTGAACTAAACTTTATTGGATACTATTATGCGATGCTATTGTATGTTGTGGCTATTGTTAGAACCTGCATCTTTGTATCACAATCATTAATTTTATGTGAATCGCTTGATTATATGGGTGACCTAGTTGGGAAAACCCCCACGCACAGTGCCTTCCGATGAGAAGGGTACCACACTGAGATCCTGCGGGGTTGTTGCGGTATGTAACAGGTTTTGTAAGATACTATGGTGTACCTTTCGGTAGGTATGGTATGCTGCTATGAGGCTCAGTTTCCCTTATGGGATTACCGGCAACACAAGTTTAGAAGAGGCTAGTTGGGGCTGAGTGCAGGGTTGATTGTGAACCCACAACTGAGATACTATGCTTTTAAACTATACTATGGGTTCAATGAGCCCTCTTGTTTTTAAACTTAAGCACTTGAACTCACCAACTTTTTAGTTGACACAAATTTCTTTTTGAGCATGTTTCAGGAAATCCTCGTTGAGCTTGGACCTTATGAAAGATTCCAAAGATGCCTTAGCACCATGACTACCTAAATGGCATTACTAGGATTTTTAAATCATTTGAACATTCAGCTTTTAATATGTATGTTTGGGATAGTATTGTATTGGATGCTTCTATTGTAACATTGATGTAATGTAATGCCATTATGATTTCTCTCCTTATGCGCTCTTGTGTGGTTCTATTTCTGCTGCCATGTATGTTTCTAGTCTGAGACGTCCCACCCTTTTCTGGGCCCGGGGTGTAACAGTTTCCTTTCAATTGTGCTAGTGTATCCAATTTTTCTAAATACATGCAACACATACTGTTCATCAAACTCAACAGGGCCTTCTGCATCAACTTCTCCTAATTGCAGAACCCTTCTTATTACTTCTTTAGAGATGGTGATTTGTTGATCATGAACATTAGATACTACTACTTGTTCATCATTCATCTCTTCCAAGTATGCATTAGTCTAGAACTGGACTATGTGATCCTCACATATGTCTGGTCTAGCTGTCATTGCATGAACCAGTCTTGTTTGCCTGATTGCTTGGATCATGTCTCTGTATATCTCTGACTTGGGAGAGTTAGGATTTAGGAATGCACAGATGTTATGATCCCTGACAAACACCAAGTTTGCCATAGTTGCATAAAAGAAGACAAATGTTAGTGATTATGTATGATATATGCATAATTGCTTGAAATGATGAAACATTGATTAAGTGTTCATTTGTATGTTTGTATAATGATAACTTATGTATGTTTAGAACTTGTTGTATGATTAAAAAAGAATGGTTTGGGTGTTTTCAATGACAATATCAGTTTGACTTTTACAAGACAACTGATGAATGATTTTCTTTGTTTGAAAACTTGTTTGATATACTCCTTTATGAATCAAAACAGATTTCTAATGAGTTTTGATGTTTTACCACAATTAACAAGTTCATAAGCATGCATAAATTATACATTATATCAGTTTGATTTTTGTTTTCAGTTTGACTTTTATAAGTCAAAATTTCATTTAATGCATATTCAATGCATATACATTAACTGTCTGTTTGATTTGTTATTGCCAAAAGTAACTAATTATGAATGTTTGTTATGGACTTTTAAAGATCAAACAGTGATTTTGAATGGTTTTTCAAATGAACATCATGACTGTTCATGATCATTATGAACACATAGTCAAATTTCACCAAATCAACAGCCTAAGTACATTCGACTAAGTCCTATTAACACAGATTTAATGTTTGATTTGATTAAAAACATCACTTTATTCATTATTGATTATATATAAACTGTTCGATTGAGTCGAACAATGTATGAATCAGAAGTCAATCTGATGTTGTTTGAATGAATGATTTAATGTTTTGATCATGTTGTTATACCTTTTCGATCAACAAATCAATGATAAATTAGAGTTTGTTTGGGTTTAGATTGAACAGAGTAACTAGGGTTTATGAGGGTTTTGAAGTGTTTGAAAATTTTTGACGGTTTACTCACTCCCTCTTTACTGGTGAAAAAGAAAAAATGTGCAAGTATGGTTTATATGCACAACGGACAAAAGACTATCCGTTGTGGATACAGTGTTCATGCACATAACATCCGCAGTATGAACAGTGTTCATGTGCTGTGCAAAAATGACAAATTAATTTTAGGTCATCCGCTGTATGAACAGCGTTTATGCGCTGTGCATTTTACACTGTGCACTATATGTTGTACTGTGCACACAGCGGATGAACAATTTTTTCATGCGCTGTGCACATAGCTTATATGCTACGTATGACAACTGTAGTCTCAGCGGATGAACATTTTGTTCATGCGCTGTAAACCCTTGGACCATTGTATTGATTGTTCACAGTGGATGAACATTTGTTCATGCGTTGTGGACACTTGGAATGATATGTTTGATATATTCACAGCGGATGAGCAACGTTCATATGCTGTGGAGCCTTTGAATATTTTTGAGAGGATGTTCACAGCGGATGAACAGTGTTCATGCGCTGTGGACACTTGTAATGTTTTGTGAGGTACTGTTCCCACAGCGGATGCTATATTTGTTCATCCGTTGTGTGAACAGTTGTCAAAAATTTAAAAATTTTAAAAATTTTGTATGTTTTTAAATCTTTTCTTCCGAAGCAAATATTTTACTTCCGAAAGAAATTTTGTTTTCTTTTAAAAACAAATTTGTTTGTTTTTCTTCCAAAAAAAGATTTTGAATGTTAAATTTTGTTTAAATCAAAATGTTTGTTTAAAATATGATTTAAAATGCATGTTAAAATATTAAATTTTAACATATTCAATATATGGATGATTTGATATCACTCAAAAGCAATATTGTGCAATAAAATAAACAAATGTATGTGTGTCAACCTTCTGTTTGTTTGGGTGTTGGCTTGACTTGGCTTTGTTTAAAACTCAAAATTTAGAAAATTTAAAATTTAAAAATGTATGAATATGCACAATTCTGCTGCCTTTGATATTTCCATGTTCAATATCTTCCCCTAAATTTTTGCATAATTATAAATGTCTTTCACAAAATGAAAAAAATTTGTATGTATTTGAGTGGAAATTATCAAAGTCTAATTGATTGCTTGCTGATAAAAGTTAGAAAGATAATGCCTTATCTAACTAATAAATGAATGATTTTCATGTTTGAACATGAATATTTTGCACATACCATGAGATCATACTAGTCTACATTTCTCACTGAGTTATTTGTATGGTTTTGAGAATAGACATAGACAAGTACAATGTTGATTGCAGATATTCTGATTCACTTAAACTCATGCATGGTATTAATGATTGATTGAAACAGTGAGTGATTATCATGTTTTAGTTTACTGACATGAGATGTATGTACCCCACATCTAATTGTATGATTGGTACAACCCTCCTCAAGATATGCTAAAAAGCACTTTCAATACTTAAAACCTATTTGATCCATGATGTTTGATCCTCATTGGGATTCTATTTCACTTCAATTTGGAAGGTGATCCTCTTTGGGATTCTTTTGATTCATTCACAAGGAATGTAGTCAGACTTTATTGATATTTCATCCAAACTGGATGTATTCCTCTTTGGGAATCTTTTTGGATCATGATGTAGGTCATTCAGGTCTCTGTTTAGCACAACAAAGAATGCCTAGGTGTACTCTAGGTCTATGATTATCATAACAGAAGAGACACTTGTATGATTGAGCAATTTATAAACTGTTTCACTTGGTGTATTGTAGTTACTTTGAAAGCAACCTATATTGGATAGATTAATATTCACCATAAACCAAGATGTGTTGTTGACCACCCATTCATGAGAATTTATTTCTTCACTGTTGTATGTGATGTTAGGTGTCCCATGCAGAGCCTATCCACATATCAAACAAAGTATTGTCAGCTTTATTAGTTGAAAAGGACTCAAGTGAAGAATGATGCTAGTGTACTATCATTTCTCATTAGATATATGTGTGATTCAATATTAATAATGAATGATTTGCATGATTTCTTGATTTTGAAAAAGGTAAGTTTGGTGTTAATCTTGGACTTTGACAAAAACAAGCATGTTTGATTTTGATGTTTTGAAAAACATTAATTTGTTGACTCATAGTTGATCATACCAAGTGACTGAACCAAAAATTCAAATCTTGTTGAGTCAAATGGTTTTGTAAAGAGGTCAGCCAATTGATTGTTTGTATGGACCTTGATCAACTTGATCATACCCTTTTCTGAGCAATCTCTCAGAAAGTGATATCTGATCCCTATGTGTTTTGTTTTTAAATGTTGAACAAGATTGTCAGTGATAAACATGGAAGAATTGTCAATGTGTATGGGTGTTTTAAGAAAATTAAAGCCATAGTCAAGCATTTGGTTTTGAATCCATAACACTTGAGAACAGCATGCAGAAACAGCTATGTATTCTGCTTCAGCTGTTGACACAGAGACATTTGTCTGCTTCTTGCATTGCCAAGAGATCAATCTTGATCCAAGAAACTGGCAGCCTCCACTTGTTGTAAGTTAAATTTAAAGTTAAATTGGTTTGTTTAAATTTTAGTTCGGTGCTAAAATTTTAATTAATCCTAATTGTCTTTAGGATTTGTTTGTTAATTTGAAAAACTAATTTGTTTTAAGTATTTGCCAAATAAAGGAATTAAGTAATTAATTAATTATTATCCTATGTTTGTCTCTTTCTTTGTCACAGATGACAAGAAAGATTATGGATGATGGAATATTTGTCTTTTAGTGCAAAAGTCAATATTCCTTTTGCAAAAACCCTAAAAACAGAGTTTGTCTTTTGTTATACAACTTTTTTGATCAAAAAGTTGATTTTGAAAACTTTTCAAACAAGAGAACTAGTTTTTCGATGGTTTTAGTAGAAACAACAAACACAATTCCAGTGAATTGTGTATGCAAAACCTAGGGTTTTCTAGGGTTTTGTTGTGATGTTTTTCAAAATATTCAACCCGATGGTTGAACAATGAACAAAATATGTTTTAGTGAGATTGTCACTAGTGTATGATGATTATGAACAATCTAATTGATTTAGAATGCTCACAAATGCTTTGTTTTAATGATGTTTCGAAGCTAAAAACCTTCTGTTTGAAGATGTTTTAACAACTGATGAACAATACCCATGTATTGTTTCACAGAAACTTGTGTTGTTTGAGATATTCAAGCTGAAAAATCAACAAAACTTCTTCAAGATGCACAAAATGATTCAAAAATCATATTTGTTTGCATTTGTTGTATATTAATAGTAGAAGAAGATGAGTTTGAAGACTAAACAGCTTGTTGATGTGTTTTTTTGAAGCTAATGAACCACTGAAATCAATGTTGTTGAATGAGAGGATCGAAATCAATGAATGATTGAGCCAAAGCTCTGATACCACCTAATGAAATCAGCTTGGACTCATGATGAACATGAATAAAAGGTTGATTTCCCCAAGGATCATTTCAATATCTCTCAATAATCAACAAACAAGAACCATGGTACGGAAACCCATGATTCAAGTGTATGAAATCAGTGTGTGTGTGTGTGTGTGTGTTTGAATGCTCGATAATAATAACTGCTTGATTGTATTGATTGTTCAAAAAGCTTACAAAGGATGAGGGTAATGTGCTATTTATAGCCTATACACAAAAGCTATATACAATAACTAAACTACCCTTATGTAAATAAAATTACATAGAAACTAATCCTAAGTCTACAAGTCATCCGCTGTGGAGAATAAGTCATCCGCTATGGAAGATATCTCATCCGCTATGGAGAAGACTTGTCATCCGCTGTGCATAGTGTTTGTCCATCCGCTGTGGAATGTTCATCCGTTGTGGATTGAACATCCACTGTGAACACTTGTGTGTTTGCTTGTATGTTGTCCACTGTGGAATGTTCATTCGCTGTGGATGAACATCCGCTGTGGACAGTTGTGTGTTTGCTTGTATGTTGTTCGCTGTGGAATGTTCATCCGCGATGGATGAACATCCGCTGTAGACATTTGTGTGTGTTTGCTTGTTGTTGTCCACTGTATGTTCTTCATCCGTTGTGGGATGGATGTTCATCCGCTGCACACACTTAGACAAATTTCTTCATTCGCTGCAGATGCTCTTCATCCGCTGTGACTCTTTCTTCATCCGCTGCAGACAGTTGTCAAAATTTCTTTTATCTACAATTTTGAAAAAGAAATTTAAACAAATATTAGTGTTTGTTATGAATGATAATGATGCTAATGTGTATTAAATGATTGTTTGAATGTTAGAACACATTATGTTTGATATATGTCTGATATGGCAAGCATCATACCTTTATGCATTAATTCTTAAAGCATGTGTTGAGTCCAATAAGAGGTATATGGGACCCACAACATTAAATAAGAGGTTTTATATTGTCTGAGAGAGTATAAAGAATACATTGACCGTTGGCATTTCTATTCACTTTTTCAGAACACTTTTGCAGACCAAGAAAAACACTCTTACCCATAAACCCTTTCTCACCGAAACATTCAAAATTTTCATTCCACACCACAATCCTCACCTAAATCACCTCTCAAAAACGTCAAAATGGCCAATCGATTCGCAAAAGAGCATAATGTCTGTGCTTTCTTAATCCAGAGGATTCAGTAGCCGATAGGTGCAGGGATATTATCAGATATCTGAGAAGATCAAGATTGTTCTATGCTCTATCTGCAGACCCTATTATCTATCAAGATCACATAATCGATTTCTGGAACTCAACACGAATTGAGGAGGAGCAGGATGAAAAGGTAATCTATGCTACAATCAGAAACGAACAGCTGAGGATAGATGAACGAACAATAAGGAGGGTGCTGGAGTTAGGAGAAGGTGAAGAAGGACACCCTGATGTATTCGACCATGAATACATTCAAAAAGTTTTTCAACTGATGGGATATGATGGTGATTATAGAAATGGTGAAATCAAGAAGGGAAGGTTGTGTAAGTCATATAGATTTCTATGCCACACTTATCTGAAGTATATGTCCAACATGAAGTCAGGTTTGGATAGATTTCAAGGCATATCTCTTCTGGAATCATTGGTATTGAAGGGAGGACGTGAAATTATGCTAAGTACATTCTAGGGTGTTTATGTGACCCATAAGGGTGGAGAAGGAAAATAAGATGTATATGTTTCCAAGGTTTCTTCAGCTGATTATCAATGAAGCAATGCCCAATATTGAACGAGAAGGTGAAGTGCTTGTTCAAGCTCACCTAGGAAGATCTATGCTCAACAAGATCACTGGGCAATATCAAGGAGAAGAAATGGAAAAGTTTGTTGATATAGTGGATGTGAATGCTCACGTTCCTCAAGAACTTCTATACATTGATGATCAGCAACAACAAACATCAACAGCTGAATCTTCTGATCAACAACAACAACAATCTCCACCAGTTGAATCCCCTAAACCACAACATCAAGAACCCAATCCTCCTTCACCACCATCCTTTACCAACATACTGTTATCACCACCTGTCCATATCATCTCACTACTAAGTGAACACACACAACCACTATCTCCTTCACTTTCTCAAACATCAATGAACTCTACTGAAACAAAAGTGTCCCTCAACAATCTCCATCAACCCACCAACAGAACCAATTTCCTCACCCACAACTACTGAACCAATCTCTCCTACTGATAGCCCTACACTTACTGAGATACTGAGCCTTGAGAAGGATGATGAGAAAGATGTGAAAGATGGTGCTACAGAGGAGATTTGTTTGGAAGTTGAGAGGGAAGATGATCAAATGGTTGAACAAGAGGATGAGGAAAACTATGCTGACATCATTGCATATGATGATATTGACTTGAATAATGAAGAAATAGATGTAAGCAAAAGATTCCTTGTGGTAAAGTATAACAATCTTATCATCAAAAGCAACAAGAAGTTGGAAAAACTAAGGAGAATCAAGGGAGAGATGAGGGACAAAGATGAGACAATCTCAAAGCTTAAAGGAACAATCAAAGGCTAAGAGAAGAGATTGAATCCAACAATGAAGTTATTGAGGCTATGGATCAGCTGCTAACTGAACAGTCAAGGATGTTGAAAGGAAAAGATGAGAAGATAAAAAGACTGAAAAAGAAAGTGGCTGAACAAGAAGCAATCACTCAATAAGAGCCAATTAAAGAAGCTGTTGTCCTTCTAATGATCAAATCAAAGGAACCAACAATCATGAATAGCAGGAAGAGAAAGTACTTGGGAAAAGTTCAAGAAGATGTGATTGAACTTGGAGACACCCCAAAAGAAAAAAAAACAATATCTCCAGAGCACACACCACCAATTGAACACATTGAAGTAGATAGTGATGATGAGTGGGAAGAATTAACAAAAGAAGAGCTTGCTGAAGCTGCAAAAGAAGCAAAGTCTGATGACTTGCTATCAACTGAAGACATCCTTGAAGAAAGATCAAAATCTACCATGTTTATGGACTTGATAAACAATGGCTTTCCTTATGATATGGTTGAAAGAATGAACATGACTGAAATGATTCATGTTTTGAAAGAGTTTGATGCTACAAGGCTAATGCTGCCGGTATGCAACTATGAAACATTCTCAAAATACAAAGCAATGGAAAAGATAAGGAATGAACTAGGCCATTGTGACACAAAGAAGCTGACCAGGTACAACATGACTTGTTGGTTACAAGTCATAACTATAAGCATCATGAGCTTAAAGGAAGAACAATGAGTCAGCTAAGAACTATAATGGAGTATGTAATAAAGGTTGAGCTAGACACAAGTGTGAAATTTAGAACCGGAGCTCCAAATCCTGCTTAGAAACAACAATCAAAACAAAACTCATGCTGAGCCAACAGTTGTAGAAAGCAAGCACATGCACACAGGAAAAGAAAACTTATCTGAGAGCCAAGGGATGTAATTCCCAACAAAATCTGGCCTCTGGGAACCACTGTGAGAGAAATAACTGAACAAAAATCTTCTCTGATCCAACTTTTTGAGCACATGACCACCCCAAGATTAGTAGAAGAAAACAAAATTATAGCATGGAAGTTTGATTCTGAATGGGATTGTGCTGTGATAAAGAGAGCATCTGGGATGGTACAATATTTTCATTGGATGGAGACAATCCTATCACTCCTAGCTGCAGACATGTATTCTTTGCAAAGCATCCCCATCATCAATTACCCAATCAGTCCAAGGGGAAGAAACTTTTCTGTGCTGATTGCAAAACTCAGGATCAAGTTTAAAGGTGATGTGTTAAAGGAAGCAAAGAGAGAAGATGCTAAAAACAATCAAAGAAGACAGAGGCAAAAAAGGTCTTATTCCAGCTCATCTCACCTAGTTGATGATGAATTTTTAAGAAGAGTTAGATATGAAGACAAATCTCCAGCATATGTAAAGAGCATTGAAGGAAATCAGTACTTATTCCCTATCACAGGATGGGGATATGTGGAGAGAACAAAAGAGCTTATGCTACAAAGGAATGATCCTCAAAAGAAAGCTTCTAGCATAACATTATTTGACCCAATGGAGATCAAACTCCTTCATCCCAACTACACATCCTATCTCCATGATAAGTATTTTCCAAAATTGAATGACAAAATAGCTCAAGATGACTTATGCTTATATGTCCATATCATCCAAGTGATTGACAAGCTGCATGCTAAAGCTAACAAAAGAAGAAGATTTGAAGCAGGTCAACTATGGAATATGACATTTCATCAATCGCTGAGCTCAGAATATCAGAACAAGATAAACTGGAAGTGGTTTCAAACAATAGTGTAGTGGCAACATTGACCACTAAAGAGGACATCCTTGGAACTAATTATAAAACATTAAAGAAAATGAAGAGAATGAAGATCAAGCATTTATATGATGATCAAAATAATGCAATTGATTACTTCTACACTAGAATTTTAAGAAGAGTTCAAGAATTGAGAGCTCTAAACCGATGATTACAAGAATCTACACCTAAAGGGGAGTATTGTTAGGTCTAGATCTTTTGTATAGGTTTAGATGATGAATCATTTCTTGTAATGAACTTCTGTAATTCTTTATTATTTTGTAATGCATGAAATATATGTTAACCCAAATATTTGTTGTTGATTTTATGTAATTGCAGGAAAACATCATACTTGGTCAATTTGGAAAATTGACTAAGTTATAGAACTCCTGCGGATGAACAAATTGTTCCTCCGTAGATGTTCTGTGAAACAAAGAATAAGAAATACACATCCGTGTAACACCCGGAAATTTTAAAAGACGAGAAAGAAGGAATAAATGTGTACAAAAGAAAGAAAACAAAATTTAACCCAAGTTGAGGGGCTAAATGTGCCAAAAGGACAAAAAAAATAAAAGTGGGTGCATAAAGTGGGCATGGCCGCCCACACTTCTCTGCATACCTTCTTTTCATCGAATTTTAGAGAGAGAAAGAGCTGAGCTCTTGGGTTTTTGAAGAAGAAGAAAAGGAAAACCAAATTAAAGGTAAGAATTCATCGTTTTATGTTGTTCTTGTCCGGCCTATGCCTCGGTTGCATTCTTATGTGTATTTGTTTGTGTTTGGGTTGTGTTTTGTTGGGTTTTAGGTGTGTGAACTCATTGCATTCGGGTTTGAAGGAAGTCTTGCCCGAAAGATTGCATAAGGTGAGTTCTAGATCCCCGGTTTCTATGTTTTAAACCTGTTTTGGGGCTGGAATTGCATGTAACTAACTTTTTAATATGTCCAGTATTTTGTACCGTAAGTTTGGCCCTGTTCTTTTAGTGGGTGTGTTAGGGCCTACATGTTTTGCTCGGTTTATGTGGTTGTATGTTTGTTCTAAGAGATTAGCATGCTAGATAGGTGCTATGAATGTATAAGAATGAGGATTGGGAACTGATTATAGTGTAAGATGCGGTTTCAGGTTAGTTGATCATTCGCATTAAGTTTGAATATTTGCATAAGTGTTGTTCATCCGCATTAGTTAAGTCTTCATCCACATTTGATGAACACATCTACTATTTTGTTCACCCGCATTTGCTAAGTGTTCATCCACATTTGTTGTATGTTCATCCGCATTTGTTGTATGTTCATCCGCATTTGTTTTGTCCATGCGCATTTGCTTCAGTCATCCGCATTTGGTTCATGCGCACTTCATTGGACAGAATATTTCTAAAAACTTTCATGTGCTTTATGCATGCGCATTCACTACAGTGTTCATGTGCATTTCTTTGAGACACTTAGAATATTTTCTGAGGTGTTCATTCGCATTTGGTTACTCATCCGCATTTGTCTATTCATCCGCATTTGGTTACTCATCCGCATTTGTTTATTCATCCGCTTTTGTCTGTTCATCCGCATTTGTTTGCTCATCCGCATTTCTTTAAGGTGACAAAATTTTCCGAGATTTTGGGATGTAGAGCTTAAGTGTTAAGAAAGGAGATTTATGGGGGACTGTGCTTGTTTACGATTTGCATGCTTTGTATGCTGTTATGATGATGTTGTTCCATGTTATGTTTATGTCGTGACCTTACGTGGTGTGACGTATGAATATGCTTATGTAAAGTAGTACTTAACGAAAGTGGAAGATAACTAAAGTGAAGTAAGAAAGAATGAATGCATGCATTAATGAACGAACGGAAGTAAGAAAATTCTTGCAAGCACTGTAAGGAGGTTCACACCCAATGAAGGATGTTAGCTCAACGGTGTGCGGGTTAGCTACCCCAGAAGGATGCACCTTGAGGTCTAGTCTTTGTGACTGACCATACGTATGGGACCATTGTTGCTTGCCCCGGTGCTGGTGCCCGCCTAGTGCATGATGTTTGAAGTCTATTTATAGTCTTCGGCCCAGTGCCCGCCTTGTGCATGATGTTTGGGGTATAGCTCATGGCATTGGTCCAAATGATGATACCCCGGTGCTGGTGCCCGCCTAGTGCATGATGTTTGAAGACTATTTATAGTCTTCAGCCCAGTACCCGCCTTGTGCATGATGTTTGGGGTATAGCACATGGTATTGGTCCAAATGATGATACCCCAGCCCAGTACCCGCCTTGTGCATGATGTTTGAAGTCTATTTATAGTCTTCGGCCTAGTACCCGCCTTGTGCATGATGTTTGGGGTATAGCTCGAGGCATTAGCCTGGAGCATAGAGAAGTGAAAGTAATAATGATCGAATGAAATGTACGATAAGAAAGAGAATGAATGAAAGTAAGTTGACGATGATGAAAGATAATAATGAGATTATCTATTTGTACGTATGATGTATGATCGCTTACGAAAGTAAAGTACGGTTTTAAACGAAAGAAAAGTATTTTATTTATAAAACTAGAACTCACTCAGCAACGCTGTCTTTTATGTAATTTCCAGTTGGTAGGTAACGTTACTGAGGATGGCACGGGGCAACTACTTGGTGTTTTTGGGATGGCATCCATTTCATGACAAATGACTTTTTTTTGTAATGTAATGCGAACAATGAGATTTTTGTAATGGATAACAATGATTGTATTGTCTTGCAAAAGTGGTCATTAATATAAGAAATGGTTTGTTCAGTATTCCGCTGCGATGTTTTAGCAAATGTAAATATATGTTCTATGTTTTATGTGCGATGATTGACCAGCTGTAAGCGTTCCGGTAAAGGGGCCTTACAATCCGTAGATCTCCTGCAGAAGCTCAACATCTACTGAAGAACAAGTTCTGAAGTCAAGTTGCTGCTTCTGCGAAAGAAGGAAGTTTGCTATTGAGGATGAAGTTCAAGATCAAGGATCAACTCCTATGGAAGACCAACTCCTACGAAAGACCAACTCATACGGAAGACCGATTCCTACGAAAGAACAAAACACTTGTATGATCTCAAATCATCAAGTACAACATAAAGTCACCTGTTACGTCATCAAGTCAACGACCACAGAAGACACTATTTAAGTCAAGCAAATATTCCACATCATATCAATGATATTTCTTTTGTAAAGTAAATCCCTCTGCCGCTAAAAATAAGGCATGGATCCACACTTTTAGGAGAGTTTGTTAGGTTATTGAGGGACATCGATACAACTATAAAGAGACATATTCTTAGTATCAGAATCAATCAATCACTCAAGAAAAATAGCAAAACAGTAAGAACATCATTGGAGATCACAAGATCACCCGAGCATCATAGTAATTGTAATCGATTATGTTTTAATAAAAAACAATTGAAACAAATCTTTTGTTGCGTTATATTATTCTGCTTTCAATTTTTTTTATATTTTGTTTGTCAATTTCAATTTTAGAAACAATTAAATTAAAAATCAAATATTGATAATTCCGCGATCTTTTTTTGTTCAATCAAACTGATAATTCCTGACTTGATCCTTGGATTCACAAATCACAAGAATGTTTTTCAGTATAATTGCATGAGCTTACCTGCACATCATATCTGATCACGTCAGACTTTAGTAGCGAGCGAAGTATGCAACTGATCAGAACTAATGTATCTATCATTTCTCATAAATTGCAAAGACAGATTTAGTCCTAAATAATTAACTAACAAATAACTTTATTTTTGTGGGTTTTTGTTTTATAATTTTCTCTTTTGATTTTATAATTTTCTATTTTGGTATTTGCTTTTTCATTTTCTATTGAACATGCACACACAAAATATACAATCAAGCAGTTAACTTTGATAGTTTGCTCTATAAATCTTTTTATTCAGCTAAGGGAGGGTTCTTTTCATTTTTATGATTCAAGCAACACAATTACTCAAAACAAGTTTTAAACATGGTTAATAAGTCCAATTGACTCAACCAAATAGTCAAAACGACCTGGTAAAAAGGCTTTTATAGATAGGTCAGCCAACTATTTTTTAGTTGTAATTTGAATCAAAATGATTAAACATTTTTCAGAGTTGTCTTTGAGAAAATGATATCGAATTTCTATATGCTTTGTTTTTTAGTGCTGAACAGGATTAGCTGTAATAAACATAGTAGTAGTGTTATCAATGTAAATAGGAGTTTTAAGAAATTGAACCCGTAGTCTAGTAGTTGGTTTTATAACCAAAGGATTTGAGAACATCCTGCTGAAGCAACTATGTACTCAACTTCTGCGGTTGAAATGGAGACATTTGTTTGTTTCTTACATTGCCATGAGACTAATCTGGGACCTAAAAACTGACAACCACCCATCGTAGATTTACGATCTTAGCAACATTCTACATAATCACTATCTGTATATCCATGTAACTTAAAGTTTCCTTCATAAGGATACCACAACCCTAAAGCCGATTTTCCTTTGAGATACTTGAATATTCGTTTAACAGCGATTAGGTGAGATTCCTTTGGGTCAGATTGGTTCCTGGCACAGACAGAAACAACATACATTATATCAGGTCTAGATGTAGTAAGATACATCAAAGATCCAATCATAGATCTGTATAGAGTTTGATCAACTGATTTTCCTTTCAGATCAGGTTCAATCTTGGTATTTACATCAGCAGGAGTTCTGAAGGATTGACAATCTTGCAGTTTAAATTTCTTCAAGAGTTTTTCAACGAATTTCTCCTGATTAATAAAAATTCTATCTACAGACTACTTCACTTGAAGACTAAGGAAAAAGTTAATTTCTCCCATGGAACTCATTTGGGAACAAGACTTCATGATTTCTTTAAATTCATAACACAATTTTGGACTTGTAGACTGAATATGATATCATCAACATACACTTGAACACATAAGAGATCATCAGCATCCTTCTTTATAAACAAGGTAAGATCAATTTTCCCTCGCATGTATCCAAGCTGGATCAAATGTTGTGATAACGTTTCATAGCAAATTCTAGGAGCTTGATGGAGACCATACAATACATTACTAAGCTTGTACACACGATGAGGATATTCTAAATCTTCGAAACCTAGAGGTTGCTTGACATATACATCATCAGTGATTGGTCCATACAAGAAAGCACCTTTAACATCCATCTGATACACCTTGAATTGCATGAATGATGCATAAGCCAGGAAGACACGAATTGATTCAAGTCTTGCAACTGAAGCAAATACTTCATCATAATCTATTCCTTCTTCTTGGGTGTAACCTTGTGCAACGAGTCTCGCTTTGTTGCGAACAACAATTCCCCGATTGTCTGACTTGTTTCTAAACAACCATTTGTGCCTATGGCGTTCTCTCCTTCAAGTAAATCCACAAGCTTCCACACTTCCTATTTACGGAATTGCAATAACTCTTCTTGCATTGCCTCAATCCAACTATTGTCCTTTAACGCTTCGGTGATGTTTTTAGGAACAATTTGAGATAGAAAACATGAGTTTAAGCAGAGGTTTTCTTGTTCTGAATGAATTCTCGTCGTTCTCTCATTCAATGAACCGATAATCTGAGATGTAGGATGGTTCTTGTGAATACGAGATGTTGGAATCTTATTTTCTTAAACATTAACATCCAGATTAGATTGGTTCAAGTCGGAAAGCTGATGCAATAAGTTCGAAGTATGTGGATTGAAATTAGGAACTTGAGTCGGTGAGTTGATAAAGTAATCAAGATTAGCAGTAACAACGACATCATCAGAAACCGATGATGTTCCAGGCTCAGGTTTTACAATTTCAGGACCATCATTAGGAATAGGTTGTGAAACATTGGAATTTTCAGAAATATGATGTTCTTGTGCTTGTTGAGAGTGAGATTGATCATGAGATTCATAACGAAATACAGGATCTTTAACAAATGAGAGAATGGGTAATCTGGGCTAGAATCATCCATATCATCAGAATCAGAATTATCACTAAAAGATCCAAGATCTCCTCCTTGTTTCTTTTTCTCACCAGGAGAGTCAAACAAGTTAGAATTAAAGGAGTTTGACAAAGAATCTAAATCAAACAACCAAGCTGGACCATTTGCAATGGATGGAAAAAAGTTTTCAAGAAATTTAACATTAAAAGTTTCAAGAATAACATTCATCCTAGAGTTATGAACTCTAAAGGCTTTTGAAACCGACGAATATCCAACAAAAAAATCCATCATCAGATTTTGCATCAATTTTTCCTAGCTGGTCACTTGAATTTAAAATCAAAACCGGACAACCAAAAGATTTAAGAAAATCTATATTCGGTTTCCTGCCAAACATCAGCTCATAAGGAGTTTTCTATTTATCTTTCAAAAGCAATGTATGATTTTGTACAAAGCATGCAGTGGATATGGCTTCATCCCATAAAGTAATTGGAATCTTTGCATCTGCTAACATAGTACGTGCAGCCTCAATCAAAGTTTTGTTTTCCCTTTCAGCAACTCCATTTTATTGTGGAGTTCTAGGAGCACTGAACTGATGAGCAATTCCTTTTCTGCACAATACATGTCAACATTAGAATTTTTAAATTCAGTTCTATTTTCACTTCTGATAATTTTCACCTTTTGTTCTAATTGATTTTCTACTTTAATGATGAATTCTTTTAACAATTCAGCAGTTTCAGATTTAGCATGCAAAAAAGAAAACCCATGAAAATCTTGTAAAGTCATCAATGATAACTAAACAATAATATTTATTTACAATACTCTACACATTTGTTGGTCTGAATAGGTCCATGTGCAACATCTTAAGAGGCTTGGAATTTGAGTTCATCAGCTTGGGCTTATAAGACGCTCTGTGTTGCTTTCCTTTTAAACATGCTGTGTAGTAATCTGTTGTAGCAAACTTCTTTATTGGATGACCTACTACATGATTTCCTGCTACAAGCTTGTTCATGTTCTTGAAATTGGAATGCCCGAGACGTCTATGCCATAACTGGCTTTTGACATTTGATGCTTGAGCAATTAGGCATGTAGTTTTTGTAGATGGATCTACTTGAGACATATCTAACTTGTATACATCTCGATCATGTACAGCTTTAACAACTACCCATTCTTTGCTTATCTGAAAACCTGACTTAAAATTATAACAAAAAGAATCATCAAATAGAATAGAGTAAGATTTTTCACAAATTTGGGAAACACTTAAAAGGTTAAAGTTCAACTTTGAACAATAGTTGACTTTGTCAAAGCTAATAATCCCATTGGACACCGTTCCTTCGCCAGTTATTTTACCACCTGCATCACCTCCGAATGCAACATGAATACCATCTTTTAACTTAAAATCTTGAAGCAAGGCATGGTTGCCTGTCATATGCCGGCTACACCTACTATCAATATACCATGTGTTAATAGGTCGTCTTGGGCGTACCTGCATTTGAATCAATCATTCGAAAATATCTCAAGCCTAAGGAAGGTGTTTTGTCAATCTTTGAAAACGAATACTTTGATTTCTTGAAATTGTGGATTGACATATCCATTCCTTGGCGAGTTCCTTCGGAAGTAGCAATTCTCCAGTTTTGTGATTTCTTTCATCACCAATGGTACAATACTTGTTGAAATGACAATCAGCTATTGAATGGATTTTTATATCACAAGTGTGATAGTACCTGTTAAGAAACATACATAAGTCTTATGATTGTACATATCAAAAATTTCATAGTACCTTTGTTGAAATCTAAACAACTATTGATTAACCTTAGATGTGGAAGCTACTTTTGATCATTGTTTTGATTTAGGAGTTGCAAACTTAATTTGTAGTTTTTGATTTGAGAGTTTATTCTTTTGAAATCTGGGTTTTGACTTTTGTTCATTAACACCATTCCTAGACACCTTAGATACAAATATTTTGTTAACAGTGGAAGACTTTGGAACTGAACCTGTTTTCATATCAGAGTTAGATTTGTTCATTGATATTTGGAATTGTGTTCATATCAAAAGTACCCATAGACACAAACTTCACTGGTTTAAACTAATTAGATTGATTTGTTCTTTGATTTTGATTGTTTTGATTTTTATTCTGAGAGGATTTAGCTTTAGCATTTTTCCTTCTCCTTCTCTAGTTTCTTGATCTTGATGATCTATGCTTGCTTTGTGATTGAACATCTTCAATAGAAGACACTTTAGAATTTTCTTTATCTTTTTTTTTATCTCTGCCATTTGATGAAGTCTGGATTATTTAATCCATAAGAAAACGAATCTTCAGATGTTACTTCATCTTGTGTTGCTTTCTCTTTATTCTTTGGGTTTTGTTTGGCATTCTTTAAATGACTTCTTCAACAACATACTCTTTTGGAAAAAATATTTTCTTATTCTTTGGTCATGGTTCATAAGATTTAACTTTCCCTGTATGACCATTTTTAATATTTTTAGAATCTTGTTCCTCAAACATCTCAACTTTAGTTTTCTCTTCATTACTTTTAGAATTCTTTTTATTATTTTGAAAGGCTTTTAGCTTAGCTTTGTTTTCAGGTGAGTGATCATGTGTGTTAAAGTTTTCTGGTAAAGTGTTTATGATAGATTCAGGCATGGGTTCATGTGTGAAACCTAGACCTGTTTGGTTTTTATCTTTCCTCTCACTTATCAACTGTTCTATAATTGTTTTTGAACTTTTAACTTTAGCTAGATCTACCTGTGTTGCAGCATGAGCTATTTTTTCTTCTTCTAAATTTTTAGTCATCTCATCAAGTTGTTTTTTTAACAAGTTCAAGTCCTTTTAGAGTTTTATTCCATGAGGTTTGTAGAGATAAGATCTTTTCATCAGAGACTTTGTGATCATTTTTCAGTTTGTTGTGCATTACTTCTTCTTGTTTAAGTTTGTCATAGATTTTAAATGAATATGTTGTATAATGCTCAACTTGATCAAACATGCTTTTGTGCACATTTTTTCTCTGACTTCAACAGGAATTTTAGGATAACTTGAAGAAGAAGTCTCAGAAGTCAGATAAAGGATGCTCAACCTTTTGTTGTTCAGACTGAGCCATGAGTGCAATTTCTTCGGAATCCTCTTTTGGGTCAGATTTGTCACTCCAATCATAATCTTCATCATCATTTTCAGAATCACCATCCGCCTTAGGATCATTTTCTTCAGACCAGTCTTCATTTTGAACTTTAGCAACAAGAGCTAAACAAGATGTTAGATCAACTGTGAATTGTTCAACATAAGCACTCCAGTCATAGCCATCTTTGATGCTAACAACAAGAGCTTTCTTTGGCTCTTCAGATGATTTTGAATCATCTTTTAATTCTAGCATGGGAAGACTTTGTTAAGGCTTTTGAAAGGTTTTCTGAGACTGCTGTTGGTATATTTGACTGCTAGAACCTGCTTGACCATTTCCACCTTGATTTCTACGATCTTTACATTCTCTTGAGAAATGACCATAACTGTTGCAATTGAAACACCTTGACTTTGATTTGTCAATGCCAATAGATTTGTTTGCACTAGTCTTGTAATTCCTGTTAACATATGAGTGTTTCTGTGTTCTATAAGCAATCATTACCATCTGCCAATTCAAGTCCATCACTTCCACATCATCAGGATCCATCTTAAACAAATCATGCAAAACAAGATCTAACTGGGTTAGTTGACTACCTTGATAAGCATGAAAACATGCCATGAAAGCAGTAAAAGCAGATTTTTACTCATCATCTTATAAAAGGATACTAATAACATCTTTAACTTTGCTGGTTTTAACAAAATTAGAAGATGAAGTCTTATTTTGAGGTTTAGGAGTTTGAGTTTTAGGAGGAGACTGAGGTTGAGTTGTATAAACAGGAGCACTTGTGTATGAAGAAACCAGCTCCAACGAACAAATCACCCTCGTCTTCTAGAGAATTATCATCTTTTTCCAGAAAAGCATTCTCCACTGTGTTAGCTGGAGAAGCAATGTACTTATACTGAGACATTGATGCAGCTCTATCACTGTTTCTGGAGCTTTCATCAATTTCAACTGAATCAATTTTGGCAATCAAAAGATCCAGAACCATTGGAAACGTTTTAGTATACTTCAATAGAGTGACTGTCTGTTTCCATGAAGATGGAAGAGCATTTAGAAATCTATAATTTTGATCTTTGAGATCATTTCTGATACCAACAGTTGACATTTCAGTAGTTAATTGCACGAATCTGTTCATCTTTTGATTGATTGTTTCACTAGAAAGATGCTCAAATAACTCCAATTGTCTCTTGAGTTTTTGCTTTTTGAGATCTTGTATCCCTCTACCACCTTCACAAATAATCTTCAAAGCTCTATACATGGTGTAACCAGTTTGATAACCTTCAAGTCTAGTCAAGATTTCTAATGGTAACCCCTTGCACATCAATGAAGCTTTGTTGTCATTCTTAACCTTCCTTAAGTCATCACCTTGCAGACCATCCTCTGGATGCGGTTCTGGAGAGTCTTTTGTATAAACAAATCCTCTGTCAAGACCATCAGATGTAATTGGGATATGTGGTCCTCTCTCTATTGACTTCCACAAATCAGTGTTAATGGAGTTTAGATGATGCTTCAATCTAAGAGACCAATTTTTGAAATCAACTATATTTTTGAGCTTGGGAACCCTGTTCTCAGAATCTTCAGACTTAACCATTTTGTAATTTTGAATTAATGAAAATGACTTGTTTTTGTTGTTTTTAAAATTTTTAAAAAGAAACTATGAAATAAAAATATTTTTGGATTTTAGTTTTTGAAAAATTTCTAACTGTTTACTGATAAGTCTAAACACTGATGCGTCTGATACTTTTGAAACGCCTGACTTTGAACAAGAAACATCTAAGGGAATGCCTTAAATGAATTCTGAAACGCCTGACTGATGAAGCATCCGAACAATTCTCAAACGCCCAGGCAGTGAAGAAAAGCCTGGGGTGTAAAACGCCCAAACAGTCTCAGACGTCTAAAATTTCTTTAGGTTTCAACAAAGTCACAATGTGTCCAAACAGTCATAATACGTCCCAATAGTTGAAAAATGCCTATTATGAAAATGCCTTAACAGTGATGAAACGCCTATACAGTTTCAAAGCGTCTGAACACTTATCAAATTTCAGCAGTTTTTCACAACTCAAGCGCCTAATTCATTATCTTCAACAAACTCAAATCTTATGAAATTCTTCAAAACTTGTTCAATTGATCTAGAAACTTCCAATTAGGTAGTAAATAGATCGATTAACAATCTTCAATCAACATTTTGGTCAAACAACAACAACAAATCTGTTTCTGATTGAGTTACTGTCCGAAAATGAAGAACAACTTTTTTGCACACAAATCTGATCAATACTCAGATTTGAACGAATTAAACACCAAATTGTGATTCAAATCATGTTTCTATGGATGAAACACAATTAAAAACAACAATTAATCGATCAAATTGCAATTACATAGATTTCAAGTGATTCAAAGAGCTTAATAATGTCGATAAGCTCTAATACCATTTGATAGGTTCAAATGGATGGATCTGTGATGATATCGTAATGCAGTGATCAATTCAAACACTAAGTAAACAAACACAAGCAATTACTTCAAAAATTCATAGATTTCACTGGTAGCAAATGCTTAGGATACAAAAGTAAGAGTGAGTTACAGTTGTTCAATCTGTTCTAACTATTTCGTTATCTCTCTTTTGGTGGTTTTGGTTTTTGGTACTGGTACTTACCCTACACAATACATAAACTATCCTATTTATAATATCAATGAAAAATAAAGAACATATATTTACAAAATAAGTCCCTATACTATGACAAAACGCAAAAGACAAATGTTAATCTTTTAAGAGCTCTAACAATATTAGGTCTAATATTATGTAAGGCCCTGTTCCTGGGATGCTTATAATTGGTCAATCGTCGCATAAAACACTTAAAACACATCATTTTGCCGCTGAAATACATCTTTTCATTAATAAATTAAATTGTGTCAAATCATCATATCGTTTTGCCTACATCTGAAAAGTTGTATTAATACAATATAATTCTCAAAAATATGGATGCCAGACTCGGATCATCCCCAGTAGCTTATGCATCCATGCCTACACCTCCTCAGCATCAACAATTACCTGTCAGCTGATATGCATACAAAAGTCAGCGACGCTGAGTGAGTTCTAGTTTATAATAAAATACATTGTTTTAGTATAAACTTATCCTTTACTCTCATACGTGATCATACATTATACATACATCTTGATAATAATTATGTATTATCTTTCATCATCGTTCATCATCATTCATTTTCGTATTTTCATTCGTTAACATCATTTATCTTTATATAGATTCTGCCATGCTAAACCCCCACGTCATGCAAAAGCTGGTACTGTGTCGGGGTTTATACATAAACCCCCACATCATGCCGAAGCTGACACAATACCGGGTAAGCGGCAATGATCCCATCACATCTTGGTCAATCTCAAGGATTGGACCCTAATGCGCATCATCAAGGTTTGCTAAACCGCACACAGTTGATCAAACAACTACCTTATTGAGTTGTGAACCTCCATCATTTTTAGTGCAAAACTTTCATTCATTCATTACGTTCCACTTTTCATCATCGTTATCTTTCACTTTCATTACATAATACTTTACGTACATATACATATCATGGAACGTAAAGTCACATCAAAAGACATAACATGAAATAATATAATTCATAACAGTAGTCCACAAGCAGATAAAACATTAAAAACATTAAAAAAAGCATAAACTTCCATTAAACATAAGTACTTAGCACTTAATTTCTATTCCCAAAATTTCAGAATAAACCTAAGTGTTTACAACACATGAAATAGGTGTACAGCGGATGACTAAGTACTAAGTGCCCACAGCGTACAACCAAAGTTCACAGCAGATAACCAAAGTCCATAGCGGATAAACTAAACACCCAAGTGTCCACAGCGGACAACCAAAGTCCATAGCGGATGACCAAAATCCACAGCGGATGAACTAAAACTAAGTATGTTCACATCGGATGACTAAAGTCCATAGCAGATGAACTAAACATTACAAGTGTCAATAGCGGATAGCCATAATCCACAACGGACAGTCTAAAGTATTTAAAGGATCCACAGCGGATGACTAATGTCCACAGGGGACATGCATGCATACATAAGTGTCTACAGTGGACATGCATGCATACTTAAGTGCCTACAGCGGACATTCTAACAATTTTCAAGTGTCCACAGTAGACAGTTAGTGTCCATAGCGGACAACATGTTCAACAGTTATGTTCCAACTTATGCAGTTTCTAGTTTCATACATCATCTTAAGCGTATTCTTAACATAGATCTATCAGGTTCATACACTAGAACATAACAAAGAACCATTTAACATCACAGAATCTTTTAAAACATACATCTTTCGAAAACATCCACATTTTTCATGGAAAAACATAGTTTGGTTTATGAAACATCAGTTTATTATACATATCAGCCCAAAACAAATAGAAAACATGTAAAAGAAGGGATCTAGAACTCACATTAAACAGCTTTCAAGAAGAACACAACAACCCGAGAGCAACCTGGAGTTCTATCACCTAAACACATAAAACAAGAAATAAACACATAGAAATCGGTCCAGAAGCTCAAACCCAACTTAGATCTGAGAAGAAAACACCTTACAACCATACCTTTGAAGAATTCTTCCACTTTCTCTCTCTAGACCTGGATGGGAGCTTCTTTCTCTCTCTCTCTAGCCAAAAGTTAGTGCCTAGGAGAGGAAGTATGGGCAGCCATTTCTCCTTTTTGAACCCATTATGCGCCGGTTTAGCCCTTGCACACTTTTAACCCTTGCTTTTTGAAATAGTAACTCGTTTGCTCCATTTACTTTTCTTTTCTTTTCTTTTTTTTGTAATTTACGGGTATTACAAGTCCAACCCCCTTATATAGGTTTTGTCCTCGAAAGTTGTCACTCCTCGAAAAACTACGGATAGTGTTGTCTCATCTCTTCCTCAGTCTCCCATGTAGACTCGGACCCCTTCCGGTGTCTCCACTATACTCGCACAAGTGGGATCACTTTATTCATTAGCCTCTTCTCTTTTTCTATCAATGATGGCCACTAGTTGCTCCATATAATTGAGCCATTCATCCACCTCGATGTCCTTGAGCAGCATAATCATATCTTCATCGACTAAGCACTTTCTCAGATGAGATATATGGAATGCTGAATGAATTCCACTTAACTCATCTGGTAGCTCCAATCGATAGGCCACCTCTCCTACTCGAGTAATGATTTGGAAAGGCCTTATATACCTCGGGCTTAGCTTTCCTCGCTTCCTGAACCGAATGATCCCTTTCCAAGGCGAGACCTTCAACATAACTCTATCACCCATCTTGAATTCGTTCAGTCTAGGTCTCTTGTCGGCATACGACTTCTGTCTATCCTTTGCTGCCTTCATAAAGGCCTTGATCTTATCCAACTTTTTGGTCATAGCCTCGATCACCTCAATGCTCCCCAACTCCTTCTGGCCGATATTGCCCCAACACAGGGGCGTCCTACACTTCCTACCGTATAACATCTTATAAGGTGGCATACCAATGCTGACATGATAACTGTTGTTATATGAGAACTAGGCTAACGGTAAGTGTTCGTCCTAACTTCCACCAAAATCAATGACGCATGCTCGTAGCATATCCTCCAGTGTCTGAATCGTCCTTTCCGATTGACCATCTGTCTGAGGATGGTAAGCCGTACTGATATGTAGCTTCGTCCCCATTGCATTATGAAATTTCTTCCAAAAACATAGATGTAAAATGAGTGTCACGGTCAGACACGATAGACACCGGTACGCTATGACGAGTTACAATCTCCTTGATGAATAGATCTGCTAACCTTTCAGGCGAATACGTCTCGCGGATTGGCAGAAAGTGAGCACACTTTTTCAGACGGTCGATGATCACCCATATGGCATCGTACCACCTTGTCGTACGCGGTAACTTCGTAATGAAGTCCATGGTGATGTGCTCCCATTTCCACTTGGGTATATCCAAGGGTTGGATCTTCCCGTATGGCTTCTGATGCTCCGCCTTCACTTGCAAACAAGTATGGCACTTACTCACATACTCCACTACGTCGCGCTTCATTCCCGGCCACTAGTAATCTTTCTTCATATCCCGATACATCTTTATAGCACCTGGATGAATTGAGTATCGAGTATTGTGAGCTTCATCGATGATCTTCCCTCGTAGATCTCTATAACGAGGAATCCATATCAGCCCGAAGTGAGTTCTAACACCAAGAGTGTTCTCACCAAACTCTGCGACTAGGCCTTTCATCCGCTCGTAGTTAATTCGATCCTCCTTCAAAGCTTCATCCTGAAATTCCTTGACGTGCTTCTTCACATCAGAGGTCATGATCATCTGATAAGCCTTTACCCAAATTGGCTTGGGTGTCTTCTTTGGCTAAGGGCATCTGCCACCACATTGGCCTTGCCCGGATGGTAATGGATCTCACAGTCATAATCCTTGATCAACTCTAACCACCTCCTTTTCCTCATATTGAGATCCTTTTGCTCAAAAAGTACTTAAAGCTCTTGTGGTTAGTGAAGATAATGCACTTCGTCCCGTACAAGTAGTGCCTCCAAAACATCAATGCAAAGACCACCGTTACCAATTCCAAATCATGAGTAGGGTAGTTAGCCTCATGGATCTTCAACTGTCTGGACGCATAGGCTATAACCTTCCCGCGTTGCATTAGCACACAACCTAATCCCGAATAAGAAACATCCGAATAGATCACCAAGTCTTCATTCCCTTCGCGCAACGTCAAGATAGGAGCTTGAGTCAATCTCGTCTTTAGCTCTTCGAAAGCATTCTCCTGCTCTAGACCCCATTCAAACTTCACATCCTTACGGGTCAACTTAGTCAAGGGTGAAGCTATCTTGGAGAAGTCTTGAATGAATCTCCTGTAGTAGCCCAGAAAACCCAAGAAACTACGAATCTCAGATGGCTTCGTTGGAGACTTCCATTGCATCACCGCCTCAACTTTCGCCGGGTCTACCATGATCCCTTTAGGATTAAACACAAGACCCAAAAACTGAACTTTGTATAACCAGAACACATACTTGGAGAACTTGGCCTATAGCTTCTCCCTTCTAAGCATCTTTAGCACCTCCCGAATATGACCGGCATGCTTTTCTTCTCTCTTCGAATAAATCATGATATCATCGATAAACACAACCACTAATTTATCTAGCATAGGTTGACACACCCGATTCATCAGATCCATGAAAGCAGCTGGCGTGTTGGTAAACCAAAAGGCATAACGAGAAACTCATAGTGTCCAAAACGCGTACGAAAAGCTGTTTTAGGAATATCCTGCTCCTTCACCTTCAATTGGTGCTAACCAGATCAGAGATCTATCCTCAAGAACCAACTGGAACCCTGGAGCTGATCAAACAAGTTGTCAATTCTTGATAACGGATACCGGTTCTTCACAGTCAACTTGTTCAGCTCACGGTAGTCGATGCACATCCTCATACTACCGTCCTTCTTCTTCACAAATAAGACTGGAGCACCCCACGGAGAGATACTCGGTCGAACGAAACCCTTATCTAACAAATCTTGTAGCTGAGTCATCAATCCCTTCATCTCGGAGGGAGCTAGACGATATTGCGTCTTAGCGACTGGTTAGGCACCAGGTATCAGATCGATCTGGAACTCAATCTCAGGATCAGGTTGCACACCTGATTGATCTTCCGGGAATACGTCTGGGAAGTCACACACGACCGGTATGTCGACAATCGTGGTACCGATGCATCTACATCCTTCACATAAGCCAGATAGGCACCACATCCATGACTCATACAATTCTCTGCCATAACAATCAAAATTACTTTCGGGACCGCATTGACTCTATCGCCCTAAATCGTCACCGAACCCCTATCAGGCGCGGTCAATCAAATCATCTTCTTACGACACATGATGTTTGCCTAATAGGCTGCTAGCCAATCCATCCCTAAGACTACTTCAAATCCACCTAAGGGCATCACGAACAACCTAGCAGAAAGCCTATGCCCTTCCAACTCTATGTCACAATCCTCTACCACATCAGAAATCCTGGTAGACATACCAATGGCAGTTTCTACATCAAAGGGCCCATCAATCTTCCTACTCCTAATAGGCAACTTCCCACAGAAGGCAGCAGAAATAAAACTCCTACTAGCACCGGAATAAAAATGCACAGAGGCAGAAGTTTTGTTTACTAGGAATGTACCTGACACAACCTCAGGGTCCACCCTAGCATCCTCCCGGGTCATAGTGAATGCCCTGACCTTCACACTCTGCCCCTCCTTCCCAATCCCCTTCTTTGCCCTGGAGCTCTCAGCCCTCGACTTTTTGCAGTCTCTGCTAATGTGCCCCGTCTCGCCACAGTTGTAACACCTCACCACACGACAATCTCTTGCCATGTGGCCCTCCTTCCCATATTGAAAGTTGAGATTCGATCCGCACTTACATTCTCCTGTATTCTCCTTCCTACACTTCTTGCATGACTTCTCCCTCCCTGCTATCACATTCTGATCATCCACTCTCATATTCTTACCTCCAGCCACAACACCACCACCGTTGTTTTGCTT
Source organism: Flaveria sonorensis (assembly GCA_025506505.1). Lineage (NCBI taxonomy): Eukaryota > Viridiplantae > Streptophyta > Magnoliopsida > Asterales > Asteraceae > Flaveria > Flaveria sonorensis. The sequence continues at coordinate 12,420 of JACCIY010001086.1, read as the reverse complement.
CCCATTTCCATTCCTTTCGTTGTTCCACTTCTTCTTCACATCCACCTCCACCGCCGCCTCTCGCTCATCAAATAACCTCCCCGCCAGATCGACCACCAACCTAAACGTACTTGGCTGAGTGGTGATCATGTGTCTGCGGATATCAGCTGGCAGACCTTGGATGTATCTCTGATCTTTTGGGACACGGGTGTCAATTGCTCTGGCACCAGCCTTGCCATCTCATTAAACTTTATGGTATACTGCCGATGTGTCATGGTCCCCGCCTCCAACTATAGGAACTCCCTCTCAATCTTGTCAAGTTCCCTGTAAGGACAAAACTCCTTAATCACCAGCTTTTTTTGTTCACTCCACATCATCCTCCCAATCGCCATGCTACCATCGGCCTTGACAATGTTGTCCCACCAGCATAAGGCTAAATCCTCAAACGAGTGGGCAGCAAACTCCACCTTCTGGTCCTCCCTGCACTCTCTAATATCCAACACAGCCTCCATTTCCCTCACCTAATGGTGAGCAGTAGCAGCACTCCTCTTCCCATCGAAAGTCAGGGGCTTGCATCTCTGAATGCCCTATAGTTATACCCTTTGTAGTTTCCTACACAGCTTCCTCTTCCTCATCGTCACTAGAAACAACCATCTCAGTCTCTAGTTGCTCCCTTTCCCCTAAACCTCCTTCTTAGCCCCCTCCCCTACCGGCATTCTTCTTTTCCTTCTTCTCCTTCCTCTTGTCTTCCCTTACAACCCTAATAACCTCGTTCACCACAGACGGTAGAAACGTTTGCATGACCTGATGAACCTCCTCAACTACCGCCTCCTTCACTGAGGCCCTCAGATTAGAACTCTCATCATCGCCTTCATAGTGATGAAGCTCTGGCTCTTTAGGTGCTGTTTTGGCAGTCCTAGCCCTGTTCCTCATGACAAGCAGCCCAGCACCACATCCACCACGACCTCCACCTCGAGAAGCCCTCGAAGATCTACCACCACCATCTTAAACTCTATAAGATTAAAACACCAACATGGTCATTCAACGTAATAGCTCAGATCATGTCAAGTATAGTAAGTCCCTAATTACAGTGGTCGGTTGTGATTAGCCACTTACTTTACTCTTCCTTCCCTAAGCATTCCCTATCCTTACTACATCAGTATTTAAATCTACTAAAGGCACATAAACCACATAACACACGCACATAATTCCTTTTTCCATTAACGTACATAAAAGGTTTACATAAAACCTTTACCTGCAGGCATATAGCTACTAGGACAGTCATCCCTTCCCTTTTGTCCAATTCTTAGTTTAAGTTTTAGGTTTTTGAAAATATTTTACCCAATTCTCTTAAACTTTGGCTCTGATACCAACTTGTAAGGCCTCGTTCCCGGATGCTTACAAGGGGTCAATCATCGCATAAAACACTTAAAACACATCATTTTGCAGCGGAAATATATCTTTTCATTAATAAATTAAATTGTGTCAAATTATCACATCGTTTCGTTTACATCTCAAAAATTGTGTTAATAGAATATCATTCTAAGAAATATGGATGCCAGACTCGGATCATCCCTAGTAGCTTATGATCCATGAGTGCACCTCCTCAGCATCAACAATTACCTGCCAACTGTTTTCAGCGACGTTGAGTGAGTTATAGTTTATAATAAAATACATTGTTTTCTTATAAACTTATCCTTTACTCTTATACGTGATCATACATCATACATACATCTTGATAATAATTATTTATTATCTTTCATCATCATGCATCATCATTCATTTTCGTACTTTCATTCGTTAACATCATTCATCTTTATATAGATCCTTCCATATGCTAAACTCCCATGTCATGCAAAAGCTGGTACTGTGCTAGGGTTTATACATAAACCCCCACGTCATGCCGAAGCTAACACAGTACTGGGGTAAGCGGCAAGGATCCTATCACATCTTGGTCAATCTCAAGGATTGGACCCCTGTGCGCATCATCAAGGGTTAGCTAAACCGCACACAATTGAGCAAACAACTACCTCATTGAGTTGTGAACCTCCATCATTTTACTTGCAAGACTTTCATTCATTCATTACGTTCCACTTTTCATCATCGTTATCTTTCACTTTCATTAGATAATACTTTACGTACATATACATATCATGCCACGTAAGGTCACATCATAATACATAACATGAATAATATAATTCATAACAGCAACCCACAAGTAGATAAAACATTAGAAACAATAAACAAACATAAACTTCCATTAAACATAAGTACTTAGCACTTAATTTCTATTCCCAAAATTTCAAAAGAAACCTAAGTGTTTACAACCCATGAAATAGGTATACAGCAAATGACTTAAGTACTAAGTGCCCACACCGGACAGCCAAAGTTCACAGCGGATGACCAAAGTCCACAGCGGATGACTAAACACCCAAGTGTCCACAGCGAACAACGAAAGTCAATAACGGATGACCAAAATCCACAGCGGATGAACTATACACTAAGTATGTTCACAGCAGATGACTAAAGTCCACAGCGGATGAACTAAATATTACAAGTGTCCACAGTGACAAACATAATCCACAGGGGGCAGTCTAAAGTATTTAAAGGATCCACATCGGACATGCATGTATACTTAAGTGTCTATAGTGGACATGCATGCATACTTAAGTGTCTACAGCGGACATTCTAACAATGTTCAAGTGTCCATAGCGGACAGTTAGTGTCCACAACGGACAACATGTTCAACACTTATGATCCAACTTATGCAGTTTTTAGTTCCATATATCATCTTAAGCGTATTCTTAACATAGATCTAACAAGTTCATACAATAGAACATAACAAAGAACCATTTAACATCATAGAGTATTTTAAAACATACATCTTTCGAAAACATCCACATTTTTCATGGAAAAACATAGTTTCGTTTATGAAACATCAGTTTATTGCACATATCATCCCCAAACAAATAGAAAACATGTAAAAGAGGGGATCTAGAACTCACCTTAAATAGATTTCAAGCAGAACACAACAACCCAAGAGCAACCTGGAGTTCTAACACCTAAACACATGAAAACAAGCAACTAAACACATAGAAATCGGTCCAGAAGCTTGAACCCGACTTAGATGTGAGAAGAAAACACCTTAGAACCATACATTTGAGGAATTCTTCCATTTTCTCTCTCTAGATCTAGATGGTGCTTCTTTCTCTCTTTCTAGCCAAATTTAGTGCGTGGGAGAGGAAGTATGGGCGGCCATTTCTCCTTTTTGAACACATTATGGGCCGGTTTGGCCCTTGCATACTTTTAACCCTTGCTTTTTGAAATAATAACTCATTTTCTACCTTTACTTTTCTTTTCTTTTCTTATTCTAAAATTTCCGGGTGTTACATGTTACAATATCAACCCAAAGTTCCGATGCCTCCTGGAAATGCATCTCCTGGGGAACCGCATCCTTGTAGATATAAAAGAACTTGTTTTTCCAACCTTCAAAGCCAGAGGGAATCTCGCTAGCATTAGGTTTAACGCCATGTCTCTTACAGAAAGAATACCAATCTCCTTTCCTCGTAATCTCGTAAAAGACATTCAAACCTCAATGGGGGGATTAATCCGTAAGGAACAACAACAATACTCGAAATGAGTAATTTTGCACATACCCACCGGTTGAACTTGGGATAGATGATTACCATATATTAAAACAAACCGAGAGATAAAAAGTGATGGGAAACTATATAATTAGATGTAATATGTTCCCATAAAGGATGCATATGATATTGAATCACCGTAAAGTTAAATTCATCGGCGAAACATTTCAAAAAAAAGTTTTGCGATTTTATCTTTGGAAGATGAAGCTTTCTTCGACATCATTAAATTATTAAGATGAAGTATTAGAGAAGATGAAGGAGATTTTCCAAATAAAAAAGGTAAATAAAAAATAATGTGAAAACATAATCTTTTATAGGGATTTTTGGAAAGCATTTAATGCATGTCGAGGAATGGAAGGTCATAAAGTAATCTTTCTAAAATGAACCATCACAAAGCAGTAACACATCCCAGCAGGAATTGTGATGGCTACATTACCTTGTCCCCTGTTAGAATCTATCATCTCAGATAGTCATACCATCACACCTTATAATTGCCCGTATAATATCATGATTACACAATATTATCAGGTACTTATATTTTAAGGTTATCCTTCTAAACCATAAAAAATAGACTATAGGGACTTGGTGATGTAGGGCACTCAAAAATCAAGACCTGCAAGGCATGGACACAACCATCCCATGATAAATGGACGATAAACATGTGTCACCCATTCTGGGAATTACAATTTTCAGCAATCGTAACCGTTGACGCAAGACACACTCCCATCATCATAAATGACTACTCATGCATACATCATGCAAGACTATAATATAAGTTAAGGAGGATTGATTTCACAATTCATAATATTCACCAAAGTCTTTACCTTTATAACCCTTTAATTAACATCATTTCCAAAAACCCATACTTATTCTCATTTTAGACGGTTATTACAAGGAGATTTATCTCGTTATGGTGGTTTAATTGGTGTTATTTGATTATGTGTAGATACAACGAAAGAGATCGATACGGTATATTTGAGTTCTATCAGAGCATTCCTCATCCATCAAGGACTTGCATTTACGTTGTAGACGTAGGGTACTCAAAAGTCTACACCCATAAGTCATGAATACAACCCGATCCATGATAAAAGGAAAATGGACACGTGTCACATATTCAGGGAATTATAATTCTTACCATTCTTAACTGTTAAGGTAACAAGAACTCGATTACATGAGGGTTAGGACCTAATTGCATAACAAACTCTTTTAGGACCCTCCTATCATCATACAAGTCCAATCATGCATATATCATGTAAGATTGTAAATATAAGGTATGGGGTTTTGTTTTCCATATGCATAATTATTCGCCAAACTCTCTCTCACTCTCTTATTTTCCGAGAACCTATACTTATTTTCATGTTAAAGGGTTGTTACAGGGAGATTTCTCTCTGTGTGGCGCCTTAAGTGGTGTTATATGATGGTGTATAAGCCAAAAGCGAAGGAGATTGATCAGGTAAATTGGATTTCTACCAGAGCAATCTTGATCCGTTGGGACTCGTATTGACATAACCAAAAAATTAAGCTAAAAATAATTTAAGTTTCCACAGTGGAATATATAAGTAAAGGTGAAATAAACCAAAAAGGTATTGACATTCAGAGGAGGAACCAAATAACATCATACATACCCTATGTTTATCTTGTATCTTCCACCTACAACAGTGAAAAAGCCCTAATATAAAGCATCTCAAACATTAATTAAAACTAAAATTCTTATTACTTTTAGTTTCCTTGTAGTTGCAGCACATAGTAATTAAAACATGTAGTCCAATTGCTAGTTTGGAAAAAAAGGTCAATCAAATGACAACCCAAAGCAATAAAATAGTCAAAATTCATTAGAGAAACTCAACAAAAATAAATATGGAGTACCTTGATCTCTACATATGACAAATTCACAATCACATTATGTTGTCATCTTACTCATTCCTACAACTAAGGTAAAAGGAAAAAAAGATTTAAATGCTAAATTTGGGTGAAACTGATTTAAGAGTGGAGAAAACTAGTTCTGTATGGATACAATGATGATGAATTTAAAATCACAGCCATTTCTTACCTGAAATCTAGAATAGCACCCCCGTCCAAAGAAACCTATGCAATTTTCATTTGCTAGTAGTGTTCGATTGGTGTTTCTAGTCAACTTAATGCTACTGCAACTGTGCTGGGCATTGCTTCCTCCGTAATAAAAAAGCCTCAGAGAGAAAAAAAACTGCCTAGATGGAGTGTGATGGTGAAGACCAGAGACTAACCCAAGATGTGCAACAGAAGCGTCGATTCAAGAGAAAGAAATGAGTCTGCGATGAACAAAGAGTGACTGCAAGGGAAGGCAAATATGTACCAAATTATGGAACACAGGGATGATACAGATAACCAAACCATCACTGTGACATCCGGTAATTTTCCGTTACCAAACTCCGTTTGTTCCGTTAAGTCTTGCATACACGTGTCGGGAGCACACACTAGTTGTCGTTGAACGTTGTGACTTAATAATAATTAATAATGTTAAACAATAATTACTATGTGATTATTAAGTTATGCTTATGTGATTGGTGATAGTCAGTTAACGGGTCCCGAGTTAGTACACGAGACAACTGAGAAGATTGTTCAGATAAGAAACCGCATGGCCGCAGCGCGAGACAGACAGAAAAGCTATGCTGACAAACGACGAAAACCTTTGGAATTTCAGACAGGTGACAAGGTTTTATTAAAAGTCTCACCATGGAAAGGCATAGTTCGGTTTGGTAAGCGAGGAAAGCTAAATCCGAGATACGTTGGACCATTTGAGATAGTGGAAAGAATTGGTCCAGTGGCTTATCGACTAGCCTTACTGATTCATTGAGTGGAATCCATGATGTATTCCATGTTTCAAATCTAAAGAAATATTTAACGGATGAAACGATGGTTGTACCGCTGGAAGAAGTTCAAGTAGACGAACAGTTACGTTTTATTGAGGAACCTGTCGAAGTGATGGATCGTGAGGTGAAAACGCTTAAGCAAAGCAAGATACCCATTGTCAAAGTTCGTTGGAACTCGAGACGTGGACCAGAATTCACGTGGGAACGTGAAGACCAAATGAAGCTTAAGTACCCTCAGCTATTCGAAAGGACGATGCCAGCCGGCGAAGGTACTAATTAAATTTCGGGACGAAATTTCTTTCAACATGGGGATGATGTGACAACTCATCCAAAACTCACACGATTTCGATTTCCTTGTGCCAATGCAGTAGACCAGTGATGGAACACTCACCATGTAACGCAATTTCGGGACGAAAATTCTTTCAACAAGAGGATAATGTGACATCCGGTAATTTTCCGTTACCAAACTCCGTTTGTTCCGTTAAGTCTTGCATACACGTGTCGGGAGCACACACTAGTTGTCGTTGAACGTTGGTGACTTAATAATAATTAATAATGTTAAACAAATAATTACTATGTGATTATTAAGTTATGCTTATGTGATTTAAATGTTAACTTTAATTTTATCGCGTAACGTGAAAACGTGCATATTATTTCGGTTTTTGTGATAAATGGGAATTATGCATGATTGTTATTTGTGATTAATAATAATTGTGTTTAGTAGTTAAAAACTATTTAAAAACTATTCAAAAGCCTAATCTTTATAAAATACAAATTATAAGGGTTAAAAGGGTAAATATGATTAATTAAGTTACAAAACACAAATCCCAACCCTAATTCCCCATCCCCGGCCGCGACTTCACTCCTCACCCTCACCATCGCGAATTCAACCAAGAACAAGCATTCACATTCGAATTTAGATCGATTTCAAGGCATACAACAAGTTAGAACCTTCAATTGCAAACTATTACACATTTAAAGGTTAGATTTTTATATGATTTGATGATTGTTCATGATTGGCCGAAAGTTCCATGCGAATTCTGCAATTGATGGTCGATTGATGCTTGTTGTTGTTTTTAATGTGTTTACTAGATAGATTACATGTTAATTAACGTCAAGTATGCATAAAGGTTGGATTTTTACAAGTTTTTATGGAAATTACATTAGGGCCGAAACCCTAATTCAAAACTTGCAATTGGGGATCGATTTGTTGATGTTGGTTAGTGTTATTAGTGTTGGATTGTATATATGTAGTTAACGTCGATTATGCAAGAAAGCTATGATTTTGATACATTGTTCATAGGTACTAATAATAGTAACTTTATTTTGCATGAATGGGATGATTTGAGAATGTTTGGGATATTAGGATCATGCTAGTGTGTTCATGGATGGTTTCTAGGGTGACTAAATGTGTTGTTTATGTTGTATGAATGTTGATTTGGGTTGTTACTGTTTTGGCCTATTAGATGAAAAATCATGGTATGAGTTATATAGGTAAGCTAGGACTTTTGTGGATTGATGATTGATTAAGAATGAACATTTTGGATGTTATGAGCATGATAATAGTTGAGTTTCGCATGACTTGTGTGATATCTAGTTGTATGACGATCTAGGTAGTACATGTGGTTAATGAAGTGATATATGTAATCAAGTTGTATGTGAACATGTATGATATGCTGTTGTGTTAGTATTAACGATTTATCACCTATAATGTCACCAACGGGTCAAACGGGTCAACTGGGTCAAATGTGTTTTGTCTTTCTTAAACCTTGAGTTCTTTGGTTTGTAGAGCACTTAGGGTTTCATGTTGATTTTGTGTACACGTGCTTATGTACTCTTGTATTCTAGGTGACCTTTGAAGGTTGTCTTTCCCTCTTTCTTTCAAGTTAAGCTCTAAGTTAATTCTTGCGCGTATCAGGTGAGTTCTGCCCCACTCATTTTTACATAATCTCTTTTGGGGGAGATAGCATACTGTTGATCACAAACGCTTTTATATATGAGTGTGTATAATATTGATATAGTGCTGTTTACCATGGAAAAATCCTCACACTTTCGATTGTTAGTATTGAATAGCGGGGAAATTTTGGGTAGTCCTACTGGGTCTGACGAGCCCCACCTGTGCGACTCGAGGTCAAACGGGTGCAATTTTGTCCTAACACATATTCGTCACGACTGGTAAGTCGTGACGGGAGGCAACAAACGTAACTCAGTCAGTTTCGATCGCGAAATCACTATGATTAATATTTTTATGTTAATAGACTAGCTATCTATTGCAATACACTACTTATGCTCTGGAAACTGTTGATTGGTTTATATTTTAACGCAAACTCTTGAACTCACCAACCATGTGTGACTTGTTTAGTATGCTATTCTCAGGTAAGCTTACCAGTTGCCTAGGAGCACGCACACCAGCATCGTTGAGTTGTCTACATTTGTTTGTTTACAAATTTGGGATATTTTTCATATTAAACATTGTGTTTGGGGCGCGTATGTTTTGCGCATTCTCTTTACATACTACTTGTTTTGGGTCTTCTGTTTTAAAAACGCTTCCGCAGTATTTAAACGTTAACTCTGGTTGTGTTATTAATCATATAGAGTCGTTCTTGGTAACTAATGACTGAGATCCTGGTATGTCACGCGCCTCGCGGTAAAACCCCGCACGCGGATTTAAGGGTGTGACAATCACCACCATGGTGGACCATGGATACAAGGTTTCAATTGCGAAGAAGAAGATAGAACACAGGCTAAGAAAGCACCATAGATAAAAAATTGGAAATTGAAGGGAGAGATAGGATATCAAGTGGTAAATAAAAGGAAGCAACCACATCGTTGATCGTAAACAAACAGCATCCAGATGTGCCGCAACACACAGAGGAGTGTTCATTTTGTTTGGAATTTAACTATAGGATAATTATAATGTTATTAGGTTTATATAGTCGTAAACATCATATATATAATATATATTATATTGAGAAAACAAGATAATTTTGAGTTTAATTGTGCACAAAAGAAATTTTTTGAGTTTTATAATAACCTATCAAACTTAAAAAGTATGTTGTAGAATACTTGTCTAATATGCCACTATGTATAATGTCTTTCATTATTGTAAAACTTTTTTCCCTTATACTTCTGGGATTAGTTATAGGTTGAGTATTGAAGCAGACAAAATAATAATATATAAAGCTTAAGAACTACGTTGTACAGTACTTGAAGGGTGACTATTTTTCTTTTAGAATTTCTTGTTTTTAATTGATCAAGTAGGAAGAAAATTATTAAGGTATTAAATAAATAAATAAGTATAGAGTTTTGAAAAAGGAAGGATAAAGCTAATTTATAGAGGTTCAAGTGTATTTATGTAGGACCTTAAACATGGAAGAATCTTTAAAACTGGTGCGGGCCCAAGTTTGGAGGAGCAATTTTTCTTGTGTTTGGAGCACAAAATCGCTTGTCCAAAGGGGCTTGACTAAAATATCTATAACATGGGCCAAAACTTCGTTTTGGGCCTGTGATGAGTCGAAACAACCGTTGGACAACGGAGCATGTTTTCACAAATGCCATAGGCAATTTGGGTCATCGTTTTGGCCCAAAAAAGGCTTATATTATGACTTATTTTATTTTAATCTTATTTCTAGTTTTTGTTGGACTTTATTTTTTGCTCGGTTATTGGCTCGTTTATGTTTTATGGCGCATTTGACTTTTGGCTTGCTTTTTATATTCATGTAACCATGGGAGAAGTTTAGCTTTGATGTTTATGAAAATGTTTTTTACTCTCTATCACAGTGTGTGTTAGTGTGTGAAAACACTGATTATCAGCATTTTTCAAGAATCAACAATAGTTATAAGGGTTGTTCCTGGTATTCTTGGTAAATCAACAAATTCAACCATTTATCTTTTCTTTCACTACCTTGAAAACCATATAATACTCTTAAACACAAATATGGAATCAGTTTGTAAGTGGGGTGTAATCAATGAACTGTCATTGATACATGAACAACAATAATAAGAATACACAATGATAAGCAATATAGAACTAGGTATAATAATACATCAAAATGCACTTTGAATACACTAAAATCTATTGTTACAAATGAAATTTCACGCATACAATAAAGGCAACGACTAAAGTTATTTATAGTGAACACCTGCATATCAAAGTTTTCACTTGCCGAAGAAACCTAGATGGGTTATGATGGTGAAGATCGGAGAGTACCCCAGATGTGCGACTTGAATCCTTGGACCGAGAGAAAAAAATGAGTCCCTGAAGAACAAACAATGACTGCTAGGTGTAACACCCGGTCAAAATCGGGTCAACACCTATACGAATTTAACCTAGTAATAATAATTTTTTTTTATTGTGTTCACCATTTAAAACTTAAGTTGACGACCTCTTAACGAACCTGAAGTGATTATTTGTTTGAGACTAATTGTAATAATAATAATAATATAATAATAATAATAATAATAATAATAATAATAATAATAATAATAATAATAATAATCATAACAATAACAATAATAATATGGATGACAACTAGCATCCTTATACACACCAACACATATACATAACACACACACTTCACACCCTTTCATTTTCCACCCCTTACCCTCCCATTTCCCCCCCCCCTATCGGCCACACCACCGCCCCCCACCACATCACCATCGTAGCCAACCTACCACCGCCCTACCGTCCGTAACCACCACCGTCATTGCCTATAGCACAATCGGTTGTCGCACCACCATCAGCTGTTGCCCCACCATCGGCCACCGCAACCACTAACCACCGCACCACCACCTACGGTCACCCTCACTCACCCATTCAGTCATCGTGAGCGCGACCCCCAAACCATCACCAAAATCACACACCACCACCCATTGGAAACCACACTACTCTCATTTGAGTCAAGAACAAAATGGTTTTCAAGTAAAGTTGAGTTGAGAGCTTGAAGGTGTAATCAGGATTGCAAATCCTTGTGCTAATGTTAGTGATTGTTAGATTAGTCTAAGAATTACCCAAGGTATACTTGTTGTGTTAGATCATCCTTATTTCTCTATGCATGGGTGATTGATGAAAATCTTGAAGAACCCTAGTTCACCCACTTGATGTTTTATAAAAGTTGATAAATTTGATGAACATGGGTTTTAAAGTGGTTTTAATCTGAAATGTGTCTTAGAGATGGATTTGGGTTGGTGAAATCTTGATGTTTGCATGACTTGAGGTTGTATGGATATGTATATGTATAGATATGTTGTGCGTCGCGTATGTATGTATGTATATATGTATATATGTATGTGTAAGTTGAAGGATTGATTGATTATAATCTTGTAGGAAGAAGATTAAGTTGCAATGTTGGATGAATGATATTGTTGATTTCAAACCATGAAAGATAAATAGGATTAAAGGGTGTAAAATGTTTGTACAAAACATGTTAAAAAGACCTCACTTAAACTAGTAGATAGGTTGACAAAATGGTGGTATACTAGAAACCTTGACTAAGATCTAAAGGGGTTATTAAAAAGCGACAATGTAGATTGGAACAATAGCTAGAGTGAGAAATGGAACAATGTTTTGATAATAAATACCTGACAAAGGTCGTGTATAAAATAAAAAGGGTTTTGGGCGAGTGAAATTGGTTAAAACGATGTTAAAAACTCCAAGATTATTTTAAAATAAATTTATATAAAACTGATGGAAAATAGTATTTGTGTAGATAAATTAGTTGGTAAAAAACTTGTCTTGTAAAGTAATATTGAAAATACGCACGACGGTTAAAAACTACGGGTTGAAACGTGACCTTTTATAATAAAATCTAGTATCTATAAATGAAAATTTGAATCTGAAAAGTAATGTATTTTTAAAGTATTGTACTATTATAAACATGAAATTTTATAAAATGACAACTATAGTGTCGGAATAAAAATCTAATTACTTTATTTCGCAAATTAGCCGT
>JACCIY010000341.1:0-43220 GCA_025506505.1 Flaveria sonorensis | reverse complement strand
TTAGATTCTAAGTCTTCCGCTGTCGTTAAATGATTTGTATCTAAGGAAAACAAGAATGAAGTTCATGTTCAAAAACAAAACAAATTGGCAAAAGAAAAACATTTCAAATCAAAAGCATAATTCTTCAAATCAAAAACAACAAATTAACACTTGACACCTAAAAGTAACCAAGTTTCTAATGTTGCTCAACGTCAAAGGTTAATAAGCAATTATTCAAGACTCCACAGAGGTATGCGAAATATGTGACATGTACAATCACAATACTGCCGAATGTTTTTTAACAAATACTGTCACATTTGCGATATGAGAAATCACTCAACTTCAGAGTGTTATTTTAACAAATTATGTACTTATGTGATGAGCAAACTCACAACACTAAAGATTGTTACTTTAGAAAGAATTCACAGAGGAGAGGATTTGCCACCTCAACAGTAAGCAAAGGTTATGTTAATCCGCAATATAAAAGAAAACCAAAATGTTGATTTTCAAAGATTAAATACAACCTCCTTAGGTTTGAACTGTTTCAAAAGAAATAATCCAGTGAGATCTAACAATACTTCAATGATAATTCATTCCAAGGTCAGTGAGAATTAATAACAGAAGTTTTGAAAACAAAAAAAATTTCAAAAAATGGTCTGTCAAAAAAGCATGAATTTTCAAAACAAGCATAATTTTGTTACAAATAACAGAATTGGTAAATTCATAAATAATAAACCTGATGTGAACAAACTTCACTTTAAACAATTTACTATTGTTGACAAGTTTGGAAAACCCAAGACCATTTTGGCTTGGGTAGATAATTCAACTTAATTGTTTTGTTTTGCAGGTACGCCTGAGAAGGCAATCAACACTTGGTATGTGGATAGCGGGTGTAGCGGCATATGACAGGCAATCAGGCCATATTACAAGAATTTAAGTTAAAAGATGGAACGCATGTCGCCTTTGGTGGTGTGAGGAGGAAAAATAACCGGAGAAGGAACAGTATCCAACGGGATTATATAGTTTGATAAGTCAACTTCTGTTCACAGTTGAACTTTAATTTGTTAAGGTATCCCAAATTTGTGATAAATCCTACTCTGCACTTTTTGATGATTTTTTCTGTTATATCTTGAAGCTAGGATTTCAGATAAGCAAGGATAGCGTGGTTGTTAAAGCTGTCAGAGACCGAGACGTATACAACTGGATATATCTCAATGGATTCTTCTACAGAAAAGCTTGTCTCTTTGCTAAAGCATCAAATGATGAAAGCCAGCTATGGCATAGATGTCTGGGGCATTCAAATTTCAAAAACATGAACAAGCTTGTAGCAGGAAATCATGTTATTGGCCTTCCATCAAAGAAGTTTGCCACAACTGATTTATGCTCAACAGGTTTAAAGGGGAACAACACAGAGCGTCTTATAAGTCCAAGCTGATAAACTCAAATTCCAAACCCCTTCAGTTGTTGCATATGGACCTTTTTGGAACAACCAACTGAAGAGTTATTGGAAGAAAATCTTACTGTTTAGTTATCATTGATGACTATACAAGATTTTCATGGGTTTTCTTTCTAAATAAAATCTAAAAATGGCTGAATTAATAAAAGAATTATCATAAAAGTAGAAAATCAACTAGATCAAAAGTAAAAATAATTAGAAGTGATAAGGACGGAATTCAAAAATCTAACCTTAAAATGTTTTTTGCAGAGAAAGGAATAGCTCATCAGTTTAGTGCTCCAGAACTCCTTAACAAAAGGAAGTTGCTGAAAGAAGAACCAAACATTGATTGAAGCAGCACGATCCATGTTAGTCGATGCTAAAATTCCGATCACATTCTGGATGAAGCAATATCAACTGCATGTTTTGTTCAGAACCATCATTAATTGTTAAAGAAAAACTAAAAAACTCCATATGAGTTAATGTTTGGAAGGAAACCAACATAGATTTCTTAAATCTTTGGTTGGTCCGGTTATGATTCTGAATTCAAGTGATCATTTAGGAAATTTGAATCACAAATCTGATGGATTTTTCATTGGATATTCATCTGTTTCAAAGGACTATCGAGTTTATAACTCTAGGACTAATGTTATAGTTGAAACATTCAATGTTAAATTTCTTGAAAACTCTTTTCCATCAGTGTCAAATTGTCCTGCATGGTTATTTGATTTAGATTCATTGTCAAACTCTTTTCAATCAACTTGTTTAATCAATCTAAGCTTGATTCTATAGGTGAAAAGAAAATTCAAGGAGATCTCAGTTCATTCAGTGATGATTCAGACTTTGACGATGCAGATGATTCAAGCTCAAACTATCCCTTCTTTTCTTTTGTTAGAGATTCTATTATTCAGTCTAATAATGAAGATCATCAAGACAATTCTCATTCAGTTTCAGAAGACCAAAATGTGTCTCATCAAATCCTAATGATGGTACAGAATTTGTAACAACCTGAGTCTGGGACATCATCTATCTCTGGTGATGCAGTTGATTCTGGTAATCTTGAGTACTTTATCAACGCACTGACTCAAGTTTCAAATTCAATCCACAATTCTTCAAGCCTATTGCATCAGCTTTCCATCTGAACCAGACTAATCTAGATGTTCAGTTCAAGGAGATGAGATTCCGACATCTCGTATTCACAAGAACCATCCAACATCTCAGATTATTGGTCCTTTGAGTGAGAGAATGATGAGAAGTAAATCCAAACAAGCAAACATCTGCTTATACTCTTGCTTCTTTCTAAATTGTTCCTAAAAACGTTACCGAAGCGTTAAAGGACAATGGTTGGATCGAGGCTATGCAAGAAGAATTATTACAGTTCCGCAAACAAGAAGTGTGGAATCTGGTGGATTTACCTGAAAGAAAAAATGCTATTGGCACAAAATGGTTTATTCAGAAATAAAACTGATGATCGAGGAATTGTTATCCGAAATAAAGCAAGATTAGTTGCACAAGGATACACTCAAGAAGAAGGTATTGATTCATGATGAAGTATTTGCTCCATTTGCAAGACTTGAATCTATTCGTGTCTTCCTGGCTTGCATTATTCATGTTAAAGTGTATCAAATGGACATAAAGGGTGCATTTTTGTATGGTTCTATCACCGATGATGTGTACGTGAAGCAACCTCCAGGTTTTGAAGATGCTACATATCCACATCGTGTGTACAAGTTGAGCAAAGCTTTATATGGACTTCATCAAGCCCCTAGAATCAGGTATAAGACTTTGTCGCAACATTTAATCCACATGGATACACGCGAGGGAAAATCGATCCGATTTGTTTATCAAGAAGGATGATGATGATCTTTTATGCGTACAAGTGTATGTCGATGACATCATATTTGGTTCTACAAGTCCAACAATGTGCAATGAATTCGAAGAAATCATGAAATCTAGATTTCATATGAGTTTTATGGGAGAGATAAATTTCTTTCTTGGACTACAAGTTAAGCAATCTGCAGATGCTATTTTTATCAACCAAGAGAAGTTCATCGACAAACTTTTGAAGAAATTTAAGATGCTAGATTGTCAGTCAATTAGAGCTCCAACTGATGTGAACACCAAGATTGAGCCTGATCCGAAAGGAAAATCAGTAGATCAAACATTATACAGATCGATGATTGGTTCTTTGATGTATCTCACTAATCTAGACCAGACATTATGTATATGTTTGTGTCTGTGCAAGTATCAATCAGACCCGAAAGAATCCCACTTAATTGCTGTCAAAAGAATATTCAGGTATCTCAAAGGTAAACCGGCTTTAGGGCTATGGTATCCTTACGAACGGAATTTGAGTTACATAGGTATACTAATGGTGATTATGGTGGACGTTGTCAAGATAGAAAATCAACAACGAGTGGGTGTCAATTTCTTGGACCCAAATTAGTCTCGTGGCAATGCAAGAAAAAAAAACATGTCTCTGTTTCTACTGCAGAAGCTGAGTACATTACTGCTTCAGCAGGATGTTCTCAAATCCTCTGGTTACAAAATCAACTCCTAGACTACGGGTTCAACTTTCTTAAAACACCTATTTACATTGATAACACAGCTGCTATGTTCATTACAGCTAATCATGTCTAACATTCTAAAACAAAACATATCAAAATTCGATATCATTTCTCAGAGATAACTCTGAAAAAGGTTTAATCATTCTGATTCAAATTGCTACTGAAAAACAATTGGCCGACCTTTTACTAAAGCCTTCTTACCAGGACGGTTTGAGTATTTGGTTGAGTCAATGTTCTTATTAATCACACTTAAAATTAGTTTTTGAGAATTTCAGTAAATTAAGTCTAAATATGATCAGAACCCTCCCTTATATGAATAGGACACAGTTAGAGAACCTGTCAAAGTTACTTGCCTGATTTATTTTTGTGTGTGCATGTTCTTTATAAAAACAAAAACCAAATACAAAAATAGAAAATTGAAAAAACAAAAGATAAAAAATATAAAACCAAAAATCATAAAATAGTGTTTTTCCTTATTAATTATATAAGAATGAATTTGTTTTGCAATACGTGAGAAATGATAGTACATTAGTATGATCAGTTGCATACTTTGCTTTCGACTACAGTCTGACATGATCAGATATGATGTGTAGGTAAGCTCTTGCAATTATACTGAAAAAGTAAATTCTTGTGATTAAACTAAATCACTCATGCATTCATGTATGTCTATCTTAGCACTGATGAGTAGTGTTGATTTCTCAAATTGATTACTTGTTAAGACATAATCTCACACTGATGGTGATAGAATAACCGTTGAGCTCTAATTATTTAATGCATCTAACACTTCTCTGTTATGAGTCATCATAGACCTGAAGTGATGAGATATCCTTTGTTGTAAGTGATTACAGACCTGGATATACTCACTGATGTACAAGATGCCAATGTACACAAACACAAATGAGATCTGGTTATAGTATATGTCAGGTTAACAAGTTGAGAATAGTGACTTCTTGCATATCTTTATGAGAATTAATCTCTCTAGTCTAAGTGTGACTACATAATGTCATATCTAGTTGTACCTTAAACAATCCAAGAATTGAAAAAAGTAAGTGTGCTGAGTTCCTTGCCAAAAGCAATCATTTCTGTCCTTAGATTTAGTGTCTCCTTTGCTGCAAAAATGCTGACCTGGAACACACTTGATCAGGATTAATCACTGTCTGTGACTATCCATCATTTTTTCATTTCAATGTGCTGATCACTGCTAATATGATTTCACTGCAGACATGATTCATTGTGAATATTAGATTTCTATTCTGTTTTATTTTTATTTATATTTTTGTTTTGCATGTTTTCTGGTGGAGGCAATTTAACAATGATTAGTATGCTCTTCATGTGAGAAATTCAAGAAACTTATAATTTTTATCAAACTTAAAAGTTTAGGGGAGTAAAAGAGTTTAAAAGAAAAATGACTGTTAAATTTCAGATATGTAAAATCATGAAAAATCAAAAACTAATGTTTTGGATGGAAAGGACGATGCTACAGATGTTCAAGCATGTGTGTGTAACAAAATGAAAAATGAACATGAAAAACTTTTAAATGGAAAAGCTTCTTGCAGAAGTTAAATGAGAGTTTTTGTTAATTTTAGGGACTAAAATGACGAGAAACTAATTTTGAAACATTAAAACAAAAAATAAAATTTCAAATTTAATGATGAAAAAAAAATTCAAAGTTAAGGGTTAATTTTGAAAATTTGGGTAAAAGTCAAAATTTGACTTATTAAAGTTAAAATTTGAAATTTTTTTAAATATTAGTATGTGAACAGTGCTAATATGTCTAAACAGTGTGCAGGTGGAAGATTATTGAAAATTTACAAGTGTTAGACACATGAAGTAATCTCATGCGCCTAAACAGTGGTCAAAGTCCAAATGTAGGAGCATGATGATTTGTTCAGAATTTGTGCAAGTTAGACGTTTTTTGACTACTTCTTGCGGACAAACAGTAGTCATGCGCTAAACAGTTGTTATGAGTCTGAAAATATTGCTAAGTGTTGGGCGTTTACATTCCCATGCGCCTAAACAGTTTCAATGTGTCTGTGTAGAAACTAAGTATTGGGGGTTTCTGCTTAGTTCATGCGTTGAACAGTGCAAAAGCGACTGTACAGTTCTCATGCGCCTAAGCCCATGCGCACAAACAGTGCTCATGCACCTAGAATTTTTCACTTAGTATATGAACAACACTTGTGTTTTTTAGATTCTTTCTCAAAATCTTCCTTGTTGGACCAAAAGAACCAATGAGCCTGATCAGAAAAACCTTTAAGTTCCATAGACATTACAACAACTGAAGTAGTCTGCAACAGCTGAAGACATCAACTGATAACAAGGTCTGAAGACAAAGTCTGAAGTGAAAGAGCTGAAGACAAAGTCTGAAGTGAAAGAGCTGAAGACAAAGTCTGAAGCTAAAGAACTGAAGACAAAGTCTGAAGACAAAGCTGAAGACAAAGTCTGAAGACAAGAGCTGAAGACAAAGTCTGAAGACAAAGCTGAAGACAAAGACTGAAGACCAAGTTTCAGATGTTGTCACAACAGCTGAAGAAGACCTCTTCAGTAGTTGTGATGGTTTCCTTTCAGTAGTTTTATGTTTCTTGTAATCAGTAGTAGTTTCAGTAGTTTTAGTTTCATCTTGTACTTAGCATACTCTGAGATGTTCTCAGTTGTTGTGAACATTCTCAGTAGTTTGCTTACTTTCAGTTGTTTGTAATAATTCTGTTAGATGTCACTATCAAGTGACATCAGCAGACGTCACATTCCTTTATATAAGGAATGTTGACCTAATTGTAAGGGTGCAGCTATAGCGAAACTCAGCGCAGCTTAGTGAAGCTTAGCGGCCGCCATACCGAAGCATTTGTGCATGAATGATATTATCCCTTTTGCAGAAAACCCTCTTTCTCTATAACCGTGTACTGTTCCATTGAATATCTATTGTGTTCTTGCTATATTTGTCTAATTCTTGTTCTAATTCCGCTGCGATTCAACTCTAATTGATCAAACTTAGATCACTGATCCTGACAAATGGTATCAGAGCAGGTTAATCATTGATCGGTTTAACAATTGATCATTGAAACTGCTATTTCAATATCTAAAGTTTGATCGAATTAGCATATTTGCAAGAATTGGTTATAGAGATTGGTCTTCTGCTGCTTCTGGTTAGTCAATTTGAGTTTCTTCTTGGTTCATATTGAGTTTGTTGTGTTTTTGTGCTAAATCTGTTGAAACTTGATTGAATTGGTTTGAATCTGAGAATGACTACTCCTTCTAATGACCCTCACAATACTGGCTCCTCAACCAAGCCTCCGATGCTGGTTAGGAGTGAGTATAACATATGGCAACGAAGAATGCTCCATCACCTGTCTGTTAACAGTTCAGGTTGTTGGACATCTGTGGTTCACGGTCCACACAAGCCTATGGTGAACAATCCGGAGACCAACCAAATGGTTCCGAAGAAGAAGGAGCAATACTCAGATGAAGATCGTAAACTGTTTGAGATTGATGCTAAAGCCCATGGAATTCTGGCCATGGCACTGCCTAATGAAATCTATTCTGGGCTTATGCATCATGAAACTGCTCATGACCTCTGGAATGCTTTGAAGGAACAATTCGGAGGAACTGATGAGGTCTTAGCAAACAACAGAGAAATCCTCGCCCAACAATATGAGACATTCTCTCATAGGAAGGGTGAGACACTGACTCAACAGTTTGAGCGTTTCTCCTGCTTGATCTCTGAGCTGAAAATGGTCAAGCATGAGTATACTAACAGCCAGATGAACAACAGATTCCTCAGATCACTGCCTGAGAGATGGGACACATACACCATTGTCCTACGCTCCAGTGCAAATCTGGATAGCCTATCTCTCACCCAACTCCATGGGAAACTGCTTACATTTGAAAGAGAGATAGAGCAGAAAAGGAAACTGGCATCATCAGGAAAGCTCACTGATGACTTTGTACCAGGGAACACTGCCTTGGTCGGTCATGAGTCAGAATATGCTGGATCAGAAAGCCATTATGATGAGCATATAGATTTCTCTTCAAACAGTTCTGATCATGCATTTGTTGGTGTTGACAGTCATTCTGGGTGTAATAGTGATAATTTATGCTTTATCATGGATGATTTGATGGGTATTGCTGATGATGATTTAGAAGAGATGGATATTTTGAGCCAAATGGCCTTGATCAATATCAGATCTCAAAAGTTCTACAAGAGAACTGGTAGGAAATTTCCAGGACTCTCTGGCAAAACCAAAGTTGGTTTTGACAAGAGTAAGTTGAGGTGTCACAAATGCCACAGGCTTGGGCACTTTGCAAGAGAGTGTAGATCAACTGGATCTAACTCCTCTGCACCCTTTGTGACCTTTCCAAGCAATAGTTCACAAAACAAAGGGCAACATCCTGCTAGTTCTGGTCATCACTCACAACCTCAATCTCCTGCATATTTTGTCCCTCAGGGTCCAATGCCATATCCATATCCCTGCTATTACATGCCACAGCCAAATCCAGTTCAAGTTCCTATAGCACAACAACCTCAAGCCCTACCTGAGCCTCAACCATCTCCATCACAATCTCAACCTCATCACAGCTTCTTCACACCAGGAGTTGTTGACTGGAGCAGCTCACCAGATGATCTTTCTGGTTTCAATGAGCAATTATTTGCTGGTGCTGGTCAACATGGTGGTGAACATCCTTTTGGGAATCTTGCTCTCATGGCCCTGGAGTCTACTGAGGGTTCCTGCTCCAATGCATCATCTTCACAGGTAACCCAGGTATCTTCTGAGGCTAAAGCCAAGTTATGTTCTGAATCATGCATAGCTGCCTTTGTCTCTATTAGAGAGGCAAATGTAGCTTTAATCAATCAAAATCTTGAGCTTGAGAAAACTATTTCCAAAAGAAAAGCTGAGTATGAGTCTGCTCTTAATGACAAAGATGATGAGATTTACAAGCTTAAATGCCAACTTAATGATGAAAAGGCTAAGGTAGAGGTCATACTTGAGAACCACAGAAGTCTCAAAGAGACACTTGCAGCTACCCAAGTTGAGTGTGACCGCTGGGTAACATCCTGCAAGGGATTTGAAATGCTTCTCAGCAAGCAAACAGCTTCAAATGTGAAGTTTGGAATAGGTTACAATCATACTGCACCACCTACTGATTTTACTTCAAAATCAATAGTAAAATCTGAAGGTGAAAGTAATTTCCAAACCACATCATCATGTGATTCATCCTCAAATGATAATACAAAATTAGAGGATGAAGTCAGTGTTAAGATCTCAGCAAATCAATTGCCTGATGGTTTAAATGCTGATAAACACATGAAGCTGAGCAATTCAGATGTTGTCCCTCAAAGTACTCCAAGTACTGAAGGGCAAGTCACAACATCTGAAAAGCATTTCAAATCTGCTGAAATAAAAGGATTAACAACTGCTGAGGAATCTATCATACGGTCTTTCAGGACGGATAGAGAACAGCTGAAGAACAAGTCTTCAGTTGTTACCGATCCTTCAGTACTTAACACAAGTACTGAAAGGAGGAAAGTACTGAAGATCACACCTTCAGTAGTTTCCACTTCAGCAGTTGATCAATCCAAGATGAAGAATAAGCCATGTGAAATATGTGGTAAATTCAATCATCTATCTGATGAATGCTGGTACAAAAAGGGTTCCAAACTCAACAGAGATAAGCTCATTAAAGAAGAGATTAATAAAATGAAAAATGAGTTTGAGACCAAGTTTGTACCACAGTCATCTCAAACTGATAAACCCAAGGCCTCACCAAAATCCAAAAAGAAGGATGGGGTTTATCAGAAAACAGCTGATAGTGTTCCTCATGATAAACATCAGACTAAGTCTGTGAATTTCAAGAAGGAGGAAATGGTGGGTCACAGGAACTCATCAAAAACAAGTACTGATGTGTCAAATGAGCTGAAGGCTTTAGCAACAAATCAGACACAACTTGTTATGATGGTTCAGCATTTGTTGGGGAGAGTTAACCAACTAGATGCACCTGTGATCAAACCACTGAAAAGGAAATCCAAGCCCAAATCTAAGAAATCCATTTCAGCACCATCTCCACCTTCATCAGCTGTTAATCATGAGAAACAAGTTATGGTTAAATCTGTTGATGAAAACAGACCCAAAACCAAAAAGGTTTGGGTCTCTAAAGCTAACTAGTTTCTTATGATAAATGCAGGGTTCTTCAGCATGCCAAAGAAGCATCTGGTATGTAGACAGTGGAGGATCTATGCATATGACTGGGAGCAGTTCTCTTCTTAATGACTACTCTCAAGGAAAGAAGGGATTTGTCTCATTTGGAAATGATGCTAAGGGTTACATCATCGGGAAAGGATTTGTGTCAAATGGAGAAATCAGATTTGATGATGTTAACCATGTGGAGAATCTCAAGTATAATCTACTGAGTGTCAGTCAGATGTGTGATAAAGGGCATGTTGCACTTTTCACAAGCCAGAACTGCCGGATTCTGTCTTCCAAAGTTCTGAGGCTGATTGACAAGGTATTGGATGAACATACTCTCCTGAAGGCCAACAGGATAGGAAGAGTATATGCCTTGGATTTGTCAAAGAAGATTGATTTAAAAGGTCATCCTTGCCTGTTCTCCAAGGCCTCTCCTCAGGAATCTAAACTGTGGCATAGAAGGCTGGGTCATGTTAATCTCAAAAACATGAATCAGCTGATCCACAATAGTTTAGTGAGAGGTCTACCAATAAAGGAGTTCCACTGTGATGAAACCTGCACTGCTTGTTTAAAAGGAAAACAACACAAAGTTTCATTCCCTCCTATAGAAGAACCAAAGTCCACTGCCTGCTTGCAATTACTGCACATGGATCTCTTTGGTCCTGTGAGAGTAATGAGCATGGCAAAGAAGAAATACTGTCTGGTAATTGTGGATGATTACTCCAGATTTGTATGGACCTTCTTCTTGCATTCAAAGGATGAGGCTGCTCAGACAATTATTAACTTTGTGTTGTATGTTGAGAAGCAGTATTCCCTATCAGTCAAGTGTATAAGAAGTGATAATGGAACTGAATTTAGAAACCATACACTTGATGATTTCTACCTTTCAAAAGGAATCAAGAGGCAGTATAGCATCCCAAGGACTCCAGAACAAAATGGAGTAGTGGAGAGAAAGAACAGGACCCTAATTGAAGCTGCAAGGTCCATGTTGGCTGACTCTGGTTTGCCACTGACCTTTTGGGCTGAAGCTGTCAACACAGCATGCTATGTGCAAAATAGAGCTTTAGTGAATCAGAGGTTGATGAAGACTCCTTATGAAGTTCTACATCATTTGGCTCCTCTAATTTCATTCTTCAGAGCATTTGGGTGTCCTTGTTACATTCTCAACACAAAGGATCAACTCCAAAAGTTTGATTCTAAGGTGGATGCAGGGTATTTTGTTGGGTATTCATCCACTTGCAAGGCTTACAGAGTGTTCAACTGCAGAACAAAGATGGTTGAAGAAACCTTGCATGTGAAGTTCAATGAATCCCCTAAGGACAAAATTCCACAAAACCCTGTGGAGTTGTTTGATCTGGACATACTGCAATATGTTCCTTATCAGCCTCCAGCTGTTGCAGATCATGTGAATTCATCACCTTCTGCAGCTAGTCATCCATCTGGTGGTACTGATGTTGATGATGATCCCAGTACTCACCTATTCAAGTTTAGTGATCAACTGCCTGAGTCTACTAAACTTGATGTTCCTGTAGCTTCAGTAGCACCATCCACAACAAATGCTGATGAGATTTCTGAATCCTCTACTTCATTTGACTTGCCATCTAATACTTGGTTTCAAGAATCTGGATCAACATCTGTTGCTGCTGAGCGTGCTACAAACACTTGCACAGATCTCATAGTGTACCAAGAGCTGAAGAATCACCCAATGTCTCAAATCATTGGTGATATCAATGCTGGTGTCTCAACTAGAAGTCAATTGTCCAACTTCTGCTTCTATGCTCTCTTCATCAGTCAGCAAGAGCCAAAGAACTATCATATTGCATTAAGAGACAATGGATGGGTTGATGCCATGCAGCTTGAGCTTCTTCAGTTCAAAAAGCAGCAAGTGTGGGAACTGGTTCCTCTACCCCCAGGTAAGTGTGCAATAGGCACTAAATGGGTGTTTAGGAATAAAACAGATGAAAATGGGCAAATTGTCAAGAACAAGGCCAGACTGGTTGTCCAGGGGTTTTCACAAGAAGAAGGTATTGATTATGATGAAACCTTTGCCCCTGTAGCCAGACTGGAGGCAATTAGATTGTTCTTAGCCTATGCTGCATTCCACAATCTTAAAGTTTTTCAAATGGATGTCAAAAGTGCATTTTTATATGGTAAAATAAAAGAAGAGGTTTATGTGTGTCAACCACCAGGTTTTGAGGATAATAAACATCCTGATTGGGTGTATAAACTTGATAAGGCTCTTTATGGGTTGAAACAAGCTCCTAGAGCCTGGTATGAAACACTGTCAAATTTTCTTCTTCAGAATAATTTCACTAGAGGCTCCATAGATAAAACTTTGTTCATTAAGAAAGTGGGTCAGCATAAGCTCCTTGTTCAAATTTATGTTGATGATATTATTTTTGCATCCTCTGATCCACAGTTGTGTGATGCATTTACAAAGTTGATGCAACAAAAATTCGAAATGAGTGCCATGGGAGAATTACAGTTCTTTCTAGGTTTGCAAATCAAACAAAAGGCTGATGGAACTTTCATTCATCAGTCAAAATACACAAAGAGTCTTTTGGAAAAGTTTGATTTACAAAACTGTAAGCCCTGTTCTACTCCCATGTGCAGCACCACACAACTGGATGCAGATCAGAAAGGTAAAGCTGTTGATGAAACACTTTACAGATGTATGATTGGGTCCTTGATGTACTTAACAGCTTCTAGACCAGATATTATGTTTGCAACTTGTGTTTGTGCTAGATTTCAGGCTGCTCCTAAAGAGTCTCATTTGATTGCAGTCAAGAGGATCTTTAGATATCTGCAAGGTACTCAATCTCTAGGTCTTTGGTATTCCACTGGGCACTCTTGCAAATTAGTTGCTTTTTCTGATAGTGACTATGCAGGGTGTAAATTAACTAGAAAATCAACTTCTGGTGGATGTCAATTCCTAGGCAACTGTTTGGTTTCTTGGCAGAGTAAGAAACAAACATCTGTTGCTACATCCACTGCTGAAGCCGAGTACATTGCTGCTGCAAGTTGTACATCTCAGGTACTCTGGCTTCAGAATCAATTATTGGATTATGGCATTACAGAGACTAAGACTCCATTACTAATGGATAGTGCTTCAGCTCTTTGTATTGTCAAGAATCCAGTCCAGCACTCTAGGACCAAACATATTGAGATCAGACACCATTTTATTAGGGATTGTTTTGAAAAAGGTCTGATTGATCCAAAGTTTGTTCCTAGTGCTGATGAGCTTGCAGACATATTTACTAAGCCTTTGGACAGTTCAACTTTCCAAAACCTAGTGTTAAGGCTTGGTATGCTGCAGCTAGAATAAGTGACAACTACTGATGATCTCAGTCAACAAGTACTGATGAGCATTCGTATACTATTGTCACAAATAAGTACTGATAAGTTCTTTTATCCTCAGTAGTTTTCATAACTACTGAAGACTAAATTACTTAAAAGTACTGAAGTACTCTATCTGTTGAAAAGAACTGATGTGGTTACAACTACTGATGTAGTTACAACTACTGATGTCAGTATAACAGATAAGTACTGATGACCAATGAAACGTCTGAAAATCAGACAAAAGTCTGATAAGTGTTGAGGTCAGAATGAAACAGCTGATGAGCTAAGAATTGACGACAACAGCTGATGAGAAACTTTTCTCTTCAGTTGTTTCTACAACTGCTGTTTCACTTCATACAACTGAAGCCAAAACCATGTCTTCAGTAGTTTTACAACTACTGATGACTAACACCAAATCTTCAGTTGTTTACAACACCTGAAGCCAAAACCATGTCTTCAGTAGTTTCACAACTACTGATGACTAATACCAAGTCTTCAGTTGTTACAACTTCTGAAAGTTAAAACCAGGTCTTCAGTTGTTTTCAAACAACTGATGACAGCACCAACACTTTCAGTCGTTTTATATCAGCCTTTTCTTACCCTATAAATACCTAAACCTACTTTCAAACGTTTCATTAGCCGTTTTATGTCCTTCACTCTCTCAACAATGGCGACCATGAAACTCAAACCCAGACACAACTGTGTTGCCTACCTCTCGAAATCGGCCTTTTGGAACAAATTTGATAATGCCATCGATCTTATGGTAGATTCCCAGTACCGAACCGCTTTTCTTCTGAATCCTACCATATACCCCGATTCCCTAAGCCAATTCTGGACCAACGTCTCTGTGCAAACTGGTGAGAATGATAGCCAAATCACTCTCCAGTCGTTGGTTAACCAGAAACAGGTGGTCATCACTCCAGACATCATTCGACAAACCCTAAATCTACATGATGCCACCTGTGTCACAGAATACCCGAAAGGCACAACTGATATGTCTTTCATCAATAACGGGTATGAAGGAGACTTAAGTGCTACCACCATTCTGAAGAAGCACTTCCATGATGCTGAACGTCTTATATTCCACATGGTGAATGTCTGCCTTGCACCAAAAACCTCCTCATGGGATCAGATGTCCTCCCGATGGCAACAGGTATTATACTCTATCTTTGAACGACAAAATCTAAATTTTTCTGAGATAGTTTTCATGGAACTAAAGGATCTGGCTTTGAAACCTGTGGCAAACAGATGGATATTATATCCCAGGTTTCTCATGGCCATAATTTTAAATCAGCTAAAATCAGACGGCCTTGTTGGCCTTGGAGTCCCTGCTCCGGCTGTATTGCCTGAAGTATACTCCAGGCACAACTCTGACCCTACACTGAAAGGGGCTGCCCGGCTGCTAAAACCCAAGCAGCGGGAACCCACAGCCTCCACTTCCAGATCCAAAGTCCCCACCAAACCCAACACCAAAAAGCCCAAAAAGGCTACTCAGGGAGATGAGTCCCCTGAGGATGCCCCTGTACCACCAATACAGGAAACACTTACTGGTTCTAACCCCCCAGTAGTGTCAAAGACTCCACCAGCCCTAGCCGCTCAGGCATCCTCTCAACAGGATCCTGATGCAACCATAATTGGGGATACCACAATGCTGGAACCTATCTCAATTGAGAAGGTTACCATTGAAGAGCACCAGTCACCCCGGGTGCAATCTGCTTCAAACCTATCTCCAAATGCAACCGCCCCTCAAAGCCCAACCATTATAGTTGCACAAGTGCTGAGTCAGCTGCATTCCTCTCCTCCTCCCCAGAAACCAATTACAATGGGGAGAACCTCAACAGCTGAGGAAGAGGACCAAAATGCTGCTGATAACCCACAGCACAGGGGTTATAATGTTCAATCTCCCCGTGTAGAGGAGGAGGTTAGAACATCTGGTGAGGCTGCCACTTCTACTGATTCAGCAAATGAACAGGATGCAGTTGGTAACATCTCTAAGACCTCACCAGAGGCAACTGCCGATGAAGGACTCAGTCCTGAGGCAGGAAGTCCCCAGAACCAAGAACAAGGGGCACATGCTACAACTGATCTACACTCAGGGCATGTACATCCTGATTCAATCAGGAGGTCAGGTGATTCAGCAAAGACTGATGATGACCTGGGCTTTTTCTTCGATGTCTTAGCCCATAACACAATCCTTGAGGCTGAGGTGAGCAGACTCAAAGAACTGCTTGCCAAAATGTCTCAGGATCAAAGTCCATCTGCCCCAATAAACCCACAGATGGCACCTTCATCTGAAGGTTCACCAAACACTCAGCCACTACACTCAACTGAGCCACCAGCCACTGCTTTTGGCACCACCTCTCAGGGACAGAACCCCTCTGAGCAGATGGTTGCTACCTTTCAACATTCCTTACCTCTCATCACTCCCATCATCAATGAGATTGTGCATAAAGCCATTGATGAGAGGATCTCCTCAAATCTACAAACACTTGTTGATGATGCTGTGCAAAAGAAGCTTTCTGCCATTCAAACCCCTGAACCCAATGCACCCAAAAAGGGGGAGTCTAAGGCAGTGAAAGAAAGAAAGAGAAAGAGAGTGGAAGATGAGAAACAAGAGAAAGAAAAGGAGTTAGAAAAGGAAAAACAGCTGATCACATACAAGAGAAAGAAAAGTGCTGAAACTCAAAAGCCTGATGAAGAGAAATCATTGGAAGATCTGATTAAAGAAGCTGATGAAGCTCACAGCAGATCAATGGACAGAATAATAGACCAACTCTTCAGACAGGGCTTTGATACAGCTACATTAGACACTGAGATCAGAAGGCTGGAGATTAAAGAGATACAAGAGAGATGGGCCAGTTACAGTGTGATGGAAAGGGAGAGGTTGGAGATAATGATCAGGTTTATTGCAAAATACTTGGGAAGATCATTAATTGAGATTAAATCATGGACCAGAGACAGTATTCTGGCAATAACCACCAGAATCTGTGCTTCTGAAGCATTCAATAAGGGGTTGATTATCGAAGCCTTAGATGAAGCAGGTGCTGGGAAGAGAACTGATATGGCCAAGCTTTCCAAAGCCAAACTTACCACAAAAATGCTAGATCAGCCTTCCCAAACTCCCACTCAAAAACAACCAACCCCACAACTCTCCAAACCAATCCCTAAACCTAAACTTAAACCAACTCAACCCTCAAAACCAACTCCCTTACCCCAAAAACCACCTCAAACCACATCCAATGATGCACCCAGAAGGAGGAGAAGGGTGTTGAGGATGGAAGAAGAAGAAGAAGATGATGATGAAGAAGACAGTCTGCCAATCTCTGCTGTTCTAAAAATACCTGAGCCCAGAAGTCAACAAATGATCACACCAGACTTTCAGAGGCAAATGGTGAAAGTTAAGATTGAAGAAGAAGAACAGCAGAAACAGCACGATGAGCAACTTTTGAAGATGGTTGACAAAGAGTTTCCTCAGTCATCATCTATACAAGCCATGAAGAAACACGCTCAAAGGCTGTATGCTCTCAGGTATACCTTTCAATATCAAAAGGAGAGAGTAAGGATTTGGCCAGACCCCAGGGTTAGTTCTAGAATTCATAAGAAATCCATACCAAGTAGATACAATGGCCAAGTGAGAAAGACCATAGATGCTGTTATTATGTTGGCCATTGTAGTCTCACCCTGGGAGATACTTGAAGACTTCAAGAGAGCCTACAAGTCAAAGATGACCCCTCAAACTCTAATGGAGAACAAAATGGTCAAGAAGGGGTTGTTATACAAGAGGCTTGAAGAGATCAAGAAAATGAACTCCAGTTGTTATTAGAAGGGACTCACCCAGATGAATTTGCTTACAGAGAGATAACAACTGTTGAGTTGAAAAATGGAAAGACGTTAAAGTACCTATCAGAGTACTATGGCCCAGAGTTCTTCTTCGAAGGAGAAGCAGAAGAACTCACTAAGGAGGAACAAGTTGTTCTCCTTGAGGCCTACGTCAGAGAGTCTTATAGACTCATCAATGGGAAGTAGGTTTCATGGTTGGGATAACAGCTCTGTGTCCAGTTCCCCAAGACAGAGTTCCCTTCCATCCTTTGACATTCACATCTACTGAAACCTGTTCCCTGGCCTGTGCTTATCTGATATCTCTGAAGCTGATCAAGAGAGTATTTCTGCCAAGAATAAGTGGGACCTCAATAAGCTTAAAGGTTTTGGCTGCATTGGTTCAGGGGGAGTTTGTTGGACCAAAAGAACCAATGAGCCTGATCAGAAAAACCTTTAAGTCCCACAGACATTACAACAACTGAAGTAGTCTGCAACAGCTGAAGACATCAACTGATAACAAGGTCTGAAGACAAAGTCTGAAGTGAAAGAGCTGAAGACAAAGTCTGAAGTGAAAAGCTGAAGACAAAGTCTGAAGCTAAAGAACTGAAGACAAAGTCTGAAGACAAAGCTGAAGACAAAGTCTGAAGTAAGAGCTGAAGACAAAGTCTGAAGAAAAGCTGAAGACAAAGACTGAAGACCAAGTTTCAGATGTTGTCACAACAGCTGAAGAAGACCTTTCAGTAGTTGTGATGGTTTCCTTTCAGTAGTTTTATGTTTCTTGTAATCAGTAGTAGTTTCAGTAGTTTTAGTTTCATCTTGTACTTAGCATACTCTGAGATGTTCTCAGTTGTTGTGAACATTCTCAGTAGTTTGCTTACTTTCAGTTGTTTGTAATAATTCTGTTAGATGTCACTATCAAGTGACATCAGCAGACGTCACATTCCTTTATATAAGGAATGTTGACCTAATTGTAAGGTGTGAAGCTATAGCGAAATCAGCGCAGCTTAGTGAAGCTTAGCGGCCGCCATACCGAAGCATTTGTGCATGAATGATATTATCCCTTTTGCAGAAAACCCTCTTTCTCTATAACCGTGTACTGTTCCATTGAATATCTATTGTGTTCTTGCTATATTTGTCTAATTCTTGTTCTAATTCCGCTGTGATTCAACTCTAATTGATCAAACTTAGATCACTGACATCATCCTAAATGTAGTTCAAACGCAAATCACACAAATTTCGATTAATAATCTGATTGATTTGGGCTGGCGTTCGACCTTTTGGACGTTCGAACCCTAATGCTTTGAATCCTGTAAAGTTATTTAACAAGGATATTTGATGAAGACATGGATGATTATATGCTAACTGAACTGGATTGTAAACTGTTTTGTGCTATCAAATCGCTGTTCATCAAAGGGGAATGGTTGTGATGATAAGCAAGCATTCGACGTGAAGATAACAGTCAAGAGAAATTTTTTTTAAAAATAAAAAAAATAAAGATAAAAATAAAATAACATGGAAATAATCGAAATCTTATTGAAATTGTTTTGAATAAATTAAAATTTAAAATGACATCATCTAAGAAACAAATTCGTTTGAAGTGTTAATGCATCATAATTATAAAAATCTCAGCAAATTCAGTATTAAAGGTTCAGTCAAAAATTTTTAAATTGAGTGAAATATTCTTTCAAATCTAATTTTTTTGTTTTGCTTGCAGATGGCAATTTAAAATTTGAGCCAAACATAATGTGGCTGCTCTTGTCAATGAAGAAGTTAGAGATGCCATTGGATACGAATTATTATCAATTTCTGCTGAGAACCAAATATGTATATGCTAGTGGGTTACCAGCCTGTTATATATGCTCTCTGATTCGAAGTTCTGGAGCACTGCATATATTGATGCTGATGATAATGGAAGGAATAGTTAGAGGGTTTTATAACCACATGAGGATGATTGAAGTATCAAAAGATTCAATAAGATATGCTTTGAGATTAGGTCAAAATGATGCTGAAGATTTATCTGAACTGACATTTGATGAATGTGGTCAAACATTCATGGAAATGGTCATCCTAATCAATTTCCAAGAACACTTCTTCAGTGCCTGTTTATTCAACCACTGGAAACTTCTGTGCTATATATTCCAACATTGTATGTCTAAAGGAGTGCAGGATGGAATTCTTTCCCTGTTGACATTGCTTCTCCGATAGTAGCACTGGCAACAAACAGGAATTTATATGTCCAAGTGGATCATGAATGGGTTCATTTTCAATTTAGAAAGGGCATAAGGAATAAGCATCTGATGTATCCAGATTCCTACAATTATCATTATGAAGATATCCTGCCACTAAGGGTAATGGTGTTAGTGGAAAACATTGATTCTTGAACACATGTCAGAGATATCATACAAAAGATTGTCTATGGTGACAGGTGCTCAGAATTTTCCTCTATTTGATTACATCAAGAATTGGCAAATGATGAAGTTGATATCACTATAGATCACTATCATCTAACTGAAGAAGAACCACTAGATCCGCTGATCTTATTGAAGAAATTCCAGCTGATGATGATGAAGAAGATGATGATGATGATGATGAACATGATGAAGCTGATGATGAAAGTTCTAGTTCATCAGATGATGATAATGGAGATGATGGTAATGAAGGTGATGATAATGTTGAAGCTATGGAAGTGATCCATGAGCAAATACAAAAATCTGAGCATGTTGTTGAAGAGGCACATGAAGAAAGTCATGATGCTATTGAAGAAATAGATGGTGATACTGAGGAAATGGATGAAAATATAGAAGAAAACATCCAAGAAGTTAATCAAATGACTGAAGAGCTAGTTGATGAAAGCCAACAGTTGAAGAAATAGCTAAAATGATAGAGGAAATGGTGGTGGTGAAGAAACAGATTGTATTAACTGAGTTTGTACAAGAGTCTACTCATGAAGAAAATGTGAATAAGGAAGAAGAGTTACAAAAACAAATTGATGAACTTAAAAAGGATAATGAGAATCAAGTTAAGAGAATTGAAGAGCTGAAAAGATGCTAATAAAAAGTTAATTGAAGAGATGAAAGAGAAAGAAAAATTGATTGATGAGTTAAAGAAAAGTAAAGAAGAAAATTGAAAACTTTTGAAGTTATGATGTTGATTATGATTTGATGGAAGAAAAGTTAAAGAAGATGAGTGAGGAGAATAATATGTTGAAAGGTGAACTAAACAAGTTGAAAGAAACTCAAAAGTCTCCATCTCCTGAGGTAATAAGTATGTCTGAGATTGCTCCATTGAGGTTGAAAAGATTCAATCTGTAGATAAAGGGAAAAGGAAAGTGGATGAGATTGATGTTTCAGTTTCCTGAATCTGTTCTAAATACAAAAGGTGAATGTTGAAGAAGGCTAAGCTGACATTCAAGAGATGATCGGAGTTCTAGATGACATAGAGTCTAAATTCATGATGATTGGTACAATGAAGTACTTGATGATGAAGACATTCATGAGGCTAATGTTGAAGAACATTTTTCTCCAAGTGGATTAAGCCATGATGACATAGCTGTTGATATTGAAGGTAGATATAATTATCTGTTGAAAATGAAATACAACAGAGTATTCTTTAGATGGATTACTGTCTCACAAATCAATGAAGAATTTGAAAAGTGCATAGCAGCTGAGTCAAGTGCACCGATTGATCCTAATGAGATTGTGGTTGAGCATGGTGAATGGAATCCACTAAGTGAAAGTATAAATGTTAAGGATATCCCAACATCAGAATTGCATCATCAGAATCTAGATGTCATGACGTAACCATGCTAGGATGTGGTTGCAATCAAGGAACTATCCTTGAAGAAATTGAAAAAATTACAAGTTGAATCCTTGAGAAACTTAGTGAGAAGCTTTTAAGAGACTGAGAAACAAACCAACAAGATGATCATTATAGATACTGATAATCCTTAGTATTTAGAAATAACTAAAAGAACAAGGATTTTGAAGCCATGAGATTAAATCAATGGCTATGGATAGTTCAGGATATGAAAGAAAGAGATCTAATAAAGATGTTTCCACAAACAGAAAGACAAGATATGAAGTTCCTTTGGAACAAAGGAAATTATGGAACAAAGCTCGATCTGCGAGTGACCTTGTACGAAATGTTTTACAAAAAGGGACGATCTATCTCAGAGTTATTAATGCTATGATTGTTCCTGACACAACAAAAGAGGTCAAGATCATAACTTGGAAATATGATGAAGTTTATGATGCATTTTTTATTAAGAGAGTTAATGCAATATGTGACGTGTATCACTTTTTCTCAAGTATATTAAGCTTCCAGTACAAGATCTGAAAGAATTAGCAAAATTGCCTTTGATAACCATTCTAAAGCTAAGTGTGGAGAGATGTTTGTAGAGCTTCTCACCGAGGAATAAACAGAATGCCATACTTCTTGCAAACATGTTTGATCAAGAGGATAAAGAATATTTCCAAAGATAAAGAAAAAGAAAAAAGGAGTAGAAAAGGATGTGGGTGAAGAAATGTTCCTTGATGCGTATAGTGATGCATTTTTTGAAAAAATCACTAATCCGGGACTTAAAGTAATTGAAGGATCACAGCAGTCCAAACCAATCCTGAGATGGTTTTATAATGTTGATACTTTTGAGATTAAGTTAGTTCGAGACTTGAATGATTGGGGCAATGAGATGATCACTTTGTTTGGAGTATTTGACTCAAATTACTTCATCCAGATTATATTTCATTTTTGTCCATTCAGAAGTTTGAGAAGGTATTTCCCGAGAATGCAGAAAATGATAAGAAATATTTTCTGTCCATCATCAAAGTTATGAATGCAGCAATGGAAAGAATATCTTTGAGGAAAGCAATGGCGTATGCAAATATAGTAAAGAAGATCTCAAAGACATGGACTTTATGAGAATATCAAGTAAAGGTGTATTGGAAATTTATTGCAAAGATAATCCAAATCCAACTGAGTGCTATGCAAATATGGATATAACCGGATTATCTAAGAAAAATTTGGAAGTGATGAAGTCTATGGAGATAAAAACAAATAAGAAGAAGCTTGAACAAGGTATG
Source organism: Flaveria sonorensis (assembly GCA_025506505.1). Taxonomy (NCBI): domain Eukaryota; kingdom Viridiplantae; phylum Streptophyta; class Magnoliopsida; order Asterales; family Asteraceae; genus Flaveria; species Flaveria sonorensis. The sequence continues at coordinate 20,824 of JACCIY010000341.1, read as the reverse complement.
CTTGCTGAGAAATTTAAAACTGCAATTGCAAAGGCTATAAGGGAGCAAGAGACTTACAAAGAGAACTAGTATTCAAAGTCAAGGAAGACCTGAAGACTTCTTTGATGTTTGAAGACTGAAGATCAAGCTGGAGACTGAAGACTTGACTGAAGATTAAAGGATGAAGACCAGATTAGAGGTTAAAGATTGAAGATCTGAAGCCCGAAGATTTTGAAGACTGAAGACATGTAAATCTTAGGGGGAGTATTAAGATGCTTCTTTAACATTAACATTTTTCTTTGTATGTCTTTTACATTTTTGTCATATATGGGACTTTTATTGAAACTATGTTCCTTTGTTTTCTTGATGATTTGTAATAGGAATATGTATGGTGTAGTGGAGACAGACATCTAGAGATTAGACGATTAGACTTTTTAGACGCTTTGTATCTGTTACTTACACTTTGTATTCTTCTCATACCAGGCATCAAAAAAATCTAGATCCAAATCATCTAAGGCTCCAATTTGCTCTTGAACTTCAACTTCTTCAATTGCCTATATGGAAGTATCTTCTACACTTAGGGTTTCAAGCACAATCTTCTGTTTCTTTGAAGGAGGGTTAGAAAAAGATTCATCCAATGTTTGAACATCAAGATCATCTATCTTCCATTTTCCTTTATCAGCCTTAAAAAATCTTTTAACTGCAGTTGGTTGATCTTCAGACACAACAATCAGGTCTTATGACTATGGAATTAATATTTCTTTCATACTTTCAAACTCTTCTTTCAACTTAACATGATCTTCTTTTCAACTTCTTGAATTTTCTTCCATTAAATCATAATCTTTTAGCATAACCTCAAAGTTCTTTAAGTTTGTTTCTTAATCTTCTTCAAGCTCAACAATTTTCAAGTCTTTCTTTAGTAATTCTGCTTTTAATTGTTCATTCTCATCTCTCAGCTTCTCAATTATTTAAGCTGGAGGGAATTCTCTTCTTACAGAGATTCATTATCATCTTATTGTTCACTTCTCAGTATGAACTTTGTCATCTTGTTTTGAACTTTCACCTTCTTCTATCACATGACTAGGTGAACTAGTTCCAACACTAATAATCTCAAGAGAACATTCCTTAGAAATCACATTCTTTTGCTCAATGGACTCCACACATCAACAATAGGAAATCAAATTCCATTTGTTGTTGAATATTTTCTTCATTAAAATCTTCATTCATCTCAGTAATGTCATCATCTTCATTAACACCTTCATTACTTCACCAACTACATCATCTCCATCATTATCATCATCATCATCACTACTTGAAGATGAACTTTCTTCATCATCAGATTCATTATCATCTTCATTTTCTCATCATCACTCAGACAGTCCTAGAGGAACTTCTTCAATCAGATCATTGGGATCGACTGGTTCGTCATCAATCAAATGAAAAATGATCTTCATTTATATTCACATCATCTCTTGCTATCGCTCTCATGTAATCAAACATTGGTACATTCTGAGCTCCAGTAATCATAGAAAGTCTTTTATAAACTGTTTCAGTCATATGCTCTAGAATCAATCTTTCACCACTTACTCCATAGGCATGAAAATCTGGATTTGCTTCATTGATAATTAGTTGTAAAAATCTAGGCTACCTCAGGTATTTGTTCCTGACTCCTTTCTCCAATTGAAGATAAATCCATTCATAATCCAGTTTGCCATATAAATCTTCTGTTAGTTGCAATGCCTACTATAGGAGAAGCAATATCAATAGGAAAAGAATTCCATTCTGCACTTTTTTTAGACAAACCATGCTGAAAGATGTAACATAAGAGTTTCCAATGATTATATACTCTTGCTCTAAAGAATTGTTTCTTTGGAAAATGATCAGGATGACACATGGCTATAAAAGTTTCTCTACACTCATTGAAAGTGAGTTCAGCCAAGTCTTATGGATCATTATCTCCAAGTCTTAAAGCTTATCTGGTTGACTGCTTAGAGACCTCTATCATACGATCATTAGTAGAAACCTTGAACAACTTTCCTTCCTTCTTCATCTCTAACAATTTCAGCAGTACTCCAAAATTTCTTGATAAGACGAGCATATATAACGGCTATGAACACATGGCATATACATATTTTGTTCTCAACAAAAATCTAATAATCTCTTCATATCTAGTAGCTTCACGAAACCTCTCATTAGATAAGCTGCTACGTTATGCTTTGGCTCAAACTTGAGATTTGCCATCTGTACATATAGAATAGAATATTAATCACATTAGAATTGCAAAACTTTTAATCATTTATGAGTTATCAATTTTGAACCAAAACCACTTAAAAATTTCTAGGTGTTTGCACATCCATTACATGAACAGAGTGTACATGTTACAATTTTGATTTAACTCAATTTATGATTAAATCTTGTAATACACCATGTAACTTTAACATTGATTGAATTTCAATAGAATTAGCACATTTAAAAAAATTTTAAACCTAACTGTTACACTTAAAATTTTCTAAGTGTTAAACATACTCTATCAAGAACAAAAGTATGTTCAGATTATGGTTCAAATGATTTAAAAAACACTAAACCAATTAATATCCTCTTAATATCATATTATAGATGAATTTTGATGATTAACATGGAATTTTGATGAAAAATTTATAACTGACTGTTCATTTCTTGTTCATAAGAACCAACGCATGAACACAGAATCATCAAGAACACATTTTGATAAAATGAGATTTGATTCTCAAACTATTCGAAAACATGTTGTAATCATCAATTGATGTTCAATTTAGTTATCATATCACTTCGAATCACAGATTTAAAATTTCTCAATAACTAGGGATCGAATGCCTGAATAGAGTTCAAACGCCCAATCAGAGATTAAAATAGGTAATGAAATCAGATATTTTAAGATCAACATGATGTTTAGAATCATCGATTATACCTATAAATCACAAGGATTAACTGTTAACAATCGAAAGTTGAGAGAATGAGTGTATCGGGAGTGTTTTAAGTTAGTGAATGAGTGAACGAAAAACTACACAAGTGTTGAATATAAGTGTAAAAATCCTTCGGCGCATGAGCACTGTGAAGGCACATGAGACTACATTTCACACCGAGTTTTCAGGCGCATGAGCACTATGAAGGCATATTTGGATGAGATGCATGAGCACTGTTCAGATGCTCGAGCACTGTTTAGACGCATGGGCAATGTTCAGGCGCATCTTGGAGAAATCATCACTTTCAAATGTCTAAACACATTGTAAAGTATGATTGTTCAGGCGCATGAGCATATGTTGATACGCCCAATACTTGAACTTTTCAGAACATCATAACTGTTTAGGTGCATGGACTAGAGCAAAACACCCAACACTTGTACAAATTCTGAAATTCATCATACTCCTGATTTGGATTTTTCAGAACTATTCAGGTGCATGAGAACCTTCCATGAGTCTAACACTTTGAAAATTTTCACATCATCCATATGAACACTGTTTATGCTCATTTGCACTTTATGCACTTTATCCCAACACTTAGTCAAATTTTTGACTATCACTCAAAAAAATCATTAATTACCCTCAATTACACATCATGTGAAATTCAAAATTTTTGTTTGTGAACATGAATTTCCAAATTAATCGCCAATCAATCATATTTTCAAAATCAACTTTGAATCAAATTTTTATTTTTCAAACAATTTCCCATCATTTTAGTCTTTCTTTTAAAACTTTTCAAATAATCTCATTTTGTTTGCAAGAAGCTTTTTCATTTTTAAATTCTTTTCAGGTTTATTTTTGCAACATATCAAGCACACACACTTGAATATTTAGCTTCAACCTTTCATCCAAAGCACTTTATTTTTGATTTCTTTTTCACATTTTGAACATTTTCCATTTTCTGTTTTACTATTTTTATTCCCCTAAACATTTAAGTTCACAAACTTAAAAGTTTCTTTTATTTTGCAAGTAGAGCAAACCAATCATTATCAGCATGCATGCACACATAAAATCATGCAAAAATCAAAATTAAAGCAGAATAAAAAATCTACTATATACATTTGAATCACATGCCTGCAATGAGATCATATCAGTTAAGATTAGCACATTAAAAGAAAATAAAATGATGGATAGTCGTAGACAGTGATTAAATCCTGATCAAGTGTGTTCCAGGTCAGCATTTCTGCAGCAAAGGAGACACGAGATCTAAGAACAAAAAATGAGTGCTTTTGGCAAGATACTCAGCACACCTACTTTTTCAGTTCTTGGATTGATTAAGGTACGAATAGATATGATATTATGTAAGTCACACTGAGACTTAGAGAGATCAACTCTCACTAAAATATGCAAGAAATCACTTTTCTCAACTTGTTAACCTGACATATACTTATAACCAGATCTCATGTTTAGATTATGCACATTGGCATCTTTTGCATCAAGTGAGAAAATCCAGGTCTGTCATGACTTACAACAAAGGATATCTCATCACTTCAGGTCTATGATGACTCATAACAAAGAAGTAAATAGATGCTTTAAATAATTAGAGCTTAATGGTTATTCATTTCGCCACTAGGTGTGAGTTTATGACTTTACAAGCAATCAATTTGAGAAGTTAAAACATGAATGCATGATTGATTTAGTTTAATCACAAGAATTTACTTTTTCAGTATAATTGCATGAGCTTAACTGCACATCATATCTGATCACGTCAGACTTCAGTAGCGAGTGAAGTATGCAACTGATCAAAACTAATGTATCTATCATTTCTGACAAATTGCAAAGACAGATTCAGTCCTAAACAATTAACTAACAAGAAAAACTCTATTTTTGTAGCCTTTTGTTTTATATTTTTCTCTTTTGATTTTGTAATTTTCTATTTTTTTATTTTCTTTTTTATTTTCTATTGAACATGCACACATAATATATACAATCAGGCAGTTAACTTTGACAGTTTCTCTATATTCATGATTAAGCTAAGGGAGAGTTCTTATCATTTTTTATGAATTAGACAACTGAATTAAACTCAAAACAAGTTTTTAAACATGATTAATAAGTCCAATTGACTCGACTAAATATTCAAATCGACCTGGTAAAAAGGCTTTTGTAAATAGGTCAGCCAACTGTTTTTCAGTTGTGATTTGAATCAAAATGATTAGACCTTTTCAGAGTTATCTCTGTGAAAATGATATCGAATTTGATATATTTGTTTTTGAGTGCTGGACAGGATTAGCTGTAATAAACATAGTAGCAATGTTATCAATGTAAATAGGAGTTTTAAGAAAATTGAACCCGTAATCCAGCAGTTGGTTTTGTAACCAAAGGATTTGAGAACATCCTGCTAAAGCAGCTATGTACTCACCTTCTGTGGTTGAAATGGAGACATTTGTTTGTTTCTTACATTTCCACGAGACTAATTTGGGACCTAAAAACTGACAACCACCCGTCGTAGATTTACGATCTTGGCAACATCCCCCATAATCACTATATGTATATCCATGTTACTCGGAGTTTCCTTCATAAGGATACCATAACCCTAAAGCCGGTTTTCCTTTGAGATACCTGAATATTCATTTAATAGCAATTAGATGAGATTCCTTCGGGTCAGAGTGGTACCTGGCACAGACACAAACAACATACATTATATCAGGTCTAGATGTAGTAAGATACATCAAAGATCCAATCATAGATCTGTATAGAGTTTGGTCACTGATTTTCCTTTCGGATCAGGTTCAATCTTGGTATTATATCAGCTAGAGTTCTGATGGATTGACAAACTTGCTGTTTAAATTTCTTTAAGAGTTTTTTAATGAATTTCTCTTGATTGATAAAGATTCCATCTGCAGACTGCTTCACTTGAAAACCAAGGAAAAAGTTAATTTCTCTCATAGAACTCATTTGGAAATGAGACTTCATGATTTCTTCAAATTCATTGCACAATTTTGGACTTATAGAACTGAATATGATATCATCAGCATACACTTGAACACATAAGAGATCATCTGAATCCTTCTTTACAAACAAAGTTGGATCAATTTTCCCTCGTGTGTATCCATGTGGAACAAATGTTGTGATTACATTTCATACCAAATTCTAGGAGCTTGATGTAGACCATACAATGCTTTACTAAGCTTGTACACACGATGAGGATATTCTAAATCTTCAAAACCTAGAGGTTGCTTGACATACACATCACCAGTGATTGGTCCATACAAGAAAGCACCTTTAACGTCCATCTGATACACCTTGAATTGCATGTATGATGCATAAGCCAGGAAGACACGAATTGATTCAAGTCTTGCAACTAGAGCAAATACTTCATCATAATCTATTCCTTCTTCTTGGGTGTAACCTTATGAAACAAGTCTCACTTTGTTGCGAACAACAATTCCCCTATCGTCTGATTTGTTTGGAACAACCATTTTGTGCCTATGGCATTTTCTCCTTCAGGTAAATCCACAAGCTTCCATACTTCTTGTTTTCAAAATTGCAATAACTCTTCTCGCATTACCTCAATCTAACTATTGTCTTTTAATGCTTCAGTGATATTTTTAGAAACAAATTTGAGATAGAAAACACGAGTATCAGCGGAGGTTTGCTTGTTCTGAATGACTGCTCGTTGTTCTCTCATTCAATGAATCGATAATTTGAGATGTAGGATGGTTCTTGTGAATACGAGACTTTGGAATCTCATTCCCTTGAACATCAACATCCAGATTTGATTGGTTCAAGTCAGAAAGCTAATGCAATAAGTTGAAGTATGTGGATTGAAATTAGGAACTTGAGTCGGTGAGTTGATAAAGTAATCAAGATTATCTGTAACAACTACATCACCAGAAACTGATGAAGTTCCAGACTCAGGTTGTATAATTTTAGGACCATTATTAGGAATAGGTTGTGAAACATTAGTATTTTCAGACATAGAATGTTCTTGTTCTTGTTGATAGCTAGATTGATCATAAGATTCAGAACTGAATACAGGATCTTTAACAAAATAGAAGAATGGATAATCTAGGCTAGAATCATCCATATCATCAGAGTCAGAATAATCACTGAAAGATCCAAGATCTCCTTCTTGTTTCTTCTTCTCACCTGTAGATTCAAACAAGTTAGAATTGAAAGAGTTTGACAAAGAATCTAAATCAAATAACCAAGCTGGACCATTCACAACTAATGGAAAAGAGTTTTCAAGAAATTTAACGTTGAAAGTTTCAAGGATAACATTTGTCCTAGAGTTATAAACTCAAAAAGCTTTTGAAACCGACGAATATCCAACGAAAAATTCTTCATCGTATTTTGCATCAAATTTTCCTAGCTGGTCACTTGAGTTTAAAATCAAAACTGGTCAATCAAAAGATTTTAGAAAATCTATATTAGGTTTCCTGTCAAACATCAACTCATAAGGAGTTTTGTTTATCTTTCACAAGCAATGTTCGATTTTGTACAGAACATGCAGTGGATATGGCTTCATCCGAGAAAGCAATTGGAATCTTTGCATATGCTAACATGGAACGTGTAGGCTCAATCAAAGTTCTATTTTCCTTTCAGCAACTCTATTTTGTTGTGGAGTTCTAGGAGCATTGAACTGACGAGCAATTCCTTTTTCTATACAAAACCTGTCAACATTAGCATTTTTAAATTCAGTTCCATTATCACTTTTGATAATTTTCACCTTTTGATCTAATTGATTTTCTACTTTAATGATGAATTCTTTTAACAATTCAACTATTTTAGATTTAGCATCAAAGAGAAAACCCATGAAATATTATAAAGTCATCAATGATAACTAAACAATAAGATTTCTTTCCAATACTCTGCACATTAGTTGGTCCGAATAGGTCCATGTGCAACATCTGGAGACGCTTGGAATTTAAGTTTATCAGCTTGGACTTATAAGACACTCTATGTTGTTTTCGTTTTAAACATGTTGAGTAGTGATCTGTTGTAGAAAACTTCTTTGTTGGAAGACCTACTACATGATTTCCTACTACAAGCTTGTTCATGTTCTTGAAATTGGAATGCCCGAGACGTCTATGCCATAACTGGCTTTCGACATTTGATGCTTGAACAATTAGGCATGTTGTTTCTATAGATGGATTTACTTGAGACATATCTAACTTGTATACAACTCGATCACAAACAACTTTAACAACTACCTATTCTTTGCTTATCTGAAAACTTGGCTTCAAAATATAACAAAAAGAATCATCAAATAGAATAAAGTAAGATTTGTCACAAATTTGGGAAACACTTAGGAGACTAAAGTTCAACTGTGAACAGTAGTTGACTTTATCAAAGCTAATAATCCCATTGGACACTATTCCTTTGCCTGTTATTTTTCCACCTGCATCACCTCCAAATGCAACATGAGGACCATCTTTTAACTTAAAATCTTGAAGCAAGGCATGGTTGCCTGTCATATGCCGGCTACACCCACTATCAACATACCACGTGTTAATTGGTCTTCTTAGGTGTACCTGCATTTCAAAGAAATTTAAGTTGAGTTATCAACCCAAGCCGATATGGTCTTGGGCTTGCCAAATTTATTAACAATGGTAAATTGTTTAAAATAAAGTGTATTCACATCGGGCTTCTTTTGCTGTTTAAATTTACCAATTCTGGTTCCAACAAATTTTTGATTATCTTTGATTTGTTTAATCCGAAAAGCATGATATCATTTTTCAAGATCATCATCAAGGTTATTAAAACCATTAGTAAAAACATTTTTTGAAAAAGTTTGATTATCAAATTTTGCATTGTTCATTCTCACAGATCGTGGAATGGATTTTCCTTGATTATAATTCTTTGTTTTCACAGCATAAGAATCATCATATTTAGAATTAATCCTTCGAAAGGATCTCAAGCCTAAGGAAGGTTGTTTTGTCAATCTTTGAAAACCAACACTTTGATTTCTTTGAAATTATGGATTTACATATCCATTCCTTTGCGAATTTCTTCTGAAGTAGCAATTCTAAGTGTTGTAATTTCTTTCATCACAAATGGTACAATATTTGTTGAAATAACAATCAGCTATAGAATGGTTTTTCATATCATAAATGTGACAGTACCTGTTAAAAAACATTCATCAGTCTTATGATTGTACATATCACATATTTCACAATAGCTTTGTTGAAATTTAAACAACTGTTGATTAACTTTAGATGTGGAAGACACATTTTATCCTTATTTTGATTTAGGAGTTACAAAGTTAATCTGTTGTTTTTGATTTGAGAATTTGTTCTTTTGATATTTGGGTTTTGACTTTTGTCCATTAACACCATTTCTAGATTCTTTAGATACAAATCTTTTGTTAACAGCGGAAGACTTTGGACCTAAACATGTTTTTAGATTAGAGTTAGAATTGTTCTTTGAATTTGATTTGATTTTTGGAATTGTGTTCATATCAAAAGTACCTGCAGACACAAATTTCACTGTTTTAAACTGAATAATTTGATTTGTTCTTTGGTTTTGATTGTTTTGATTTTGTTCTGAGAGGAGTTAGATTTAGCATTTTTCCTTCTCCTTCATTGATTTCTTGATCTTGATGATCTTTGTTTACTTTGGGATTGAACCTCTTCAGTAGAAGACTTTGTTGCATTTTCTTTATCTTTTTGTTCTTTCTACCATTTGATAAAGTTTGGATTGTTTAATCCGTAAGAAAATGAATCTTCAGATGTTACTTCATCTAGTTTGCTTTCTTTTTATTCTTTGAGTTTTGTTTGTCATTCTTAACAATGTTTCTTCAACAACATTCTCTTTGGGAACAAACATTTTCTTATTCTTTGGTCGTTGTTCGTAAGATTTAACTTTTAGTGGATTACCATTTTTAATCTTTTCAGAATCTTTTTCCTCAAATATCTTAACATTTGTTTTCTCTTCATCACTTTCAGATTTCTTTTTCTTATTTTGAAAGGATTTTAGCTTAGGTTTATTTTCAGGTGAGTGATCTTGTGTGTTAATGTTTTCTGGCATAGTGTTTGTGATCGATTCAGGCACTGGTTCATGTGTAAAACCTAGACCTGTTTTGTTTTTGTCTTTCCTCTCACTTACCAGCTGTTCTACAATAGTTTTAGAACTTTTAACTTTAGCTAGGTCCACCTGAGTTGCAGCATGAGCTATTTTTTACTCATCTAAATTTTTAGTCATCTCCTCTAGTTGTTTTTTAACAAGTTCAAGTTCTTTTAGAGTTTTGTTCCATGAGGTTTGTAGAGATAGGATCTTTTCATTAGAGACTTTATGATCATTTTTCAGTTTGTTGTGCATTACTTCTTCTTGTTTAAGTTTGTCATAGATCTTAAATGAATATATTCTGTAATTCTCAACTTGCTCAAAACATGCTTTTGCTCACATTTTCTCCCTGACTTCAACAGGAATTTCAGGATAACTTGAAGATGAAGTCTTAGAGTCAGATGATGGATGCTCAACCTTTGGTTGTTCACACTACGCCATGAGTGCAATTTCTTCTAAATCCTCTTTTGGGTCAGATTTGTCACTCCAATCATAATCTTCATCATCATTTTCTGAATCACTATTAGGCTTTGGATCATTTTCTTCAGACCAGTCTTCATTTGAGCTTCTGCAACAAGAGCTAAACTAGATGTTAGATCAGCTGTGAATCTTAGCATAAGTACTCCATTCATAGACATCTTTGATGCTAACAACAAGAGCTTTCTTTGGCTCTTCAGATGATTTTGATTCATCTTTAAGTTCTGGCATGGGAAGACTTTGATAAGGCTTTTGAAAGGTCTTCTGAGACTGCTGTTGGTATCTTTAACTGCTAGAACTTGCTTGACCATTTCCACCTTGATTTCTAGGAGCTTTACATTTCATTGAGAAATGACCATAACTGTTGCAGTTGAAACACCTTGATTTTGATTTATCAAAGCCAACAGTCTTGTTTGCACTTGGCTTGTAATTCCTGTTAACATATGAGTGTTTCTGAGTTCTGTAAGCAATCATTACCATCTGCCAATTCAAGTCCATCTCTTCCACATCATCAGGATCCATCTTGAACAAATCCTATAAAACAAGATCTAATTGGGATAGATGACTACCTTGATAAGCTTGAAAACTTGTCATAAAAGCAGTGAAAGCAGATTTTGACTCATCATCCTGTGAAGCGATATTAATAACATCTTTAACGTTGCTAGTTTTAACAGAGTTAAAAGATGAAGTATCAGTTTGAGGTTTAAGAGTTTGAGTTTTAGGAGGAGACTGAGGTTGAGGTTGAGTTGCATAAACAGGAGCACTTGTGTAAGAAGAATCTGTAAAGAAACCAACTCCAATGAAAAAATCACCCTCGTCTTCTGGTGAGTTATCATCTTTTGCCAGAAAAGCATTCTGGACTGTGTTAGCTGGAGATGCAACATACCTATACTGAGACATTGATGCAGCTTTATCATTGTTTCTGGAGCTCTCATCAATTTCAACTGATTCTATTTTGGCAATCAAAAGATCTAGATCCATTGGAAATTTTTCTGTATGATTCAACAGAGTGATTGCTGTTTCCATGAAGATGGAAAGCATTTAGAAGTCTGTAATATAGATATTTGAGATCATTTTTGATACCAGTAGTTGACATCTCAGTAGTTAATTACACAAATCTGCTCATCATCTGATTGATTATTTCACCAGAAAGACGCTCAAATAACTCCAATTGCCTTTTGAGTTTCTACTTTTTGAGATCTTATATCTCTTTACCACCTTCACAAATGATCTTCAAAGCTTTGTACATTGTGTAACCAGTTTGATAACCATCAAGTCTAGTCAAGACTTCCAATGGTAACCCCTTGCACATCAATGAGTAAGCTTTGATGTCATTCTTAACCTTTCCTAAGTCATCACCTTGTAGACCATCCTCTAGATACAGTTCTGGAGAGTGTTTTGTATACACAAATCCAGTATCAGGACCATCAGATGTAACTGGGATGTGTGGTCCTTTCTCTATTGACTTCCACAAGTCTTTGTCAATAGAGTTTAGATGATGTTTCAACCTAACATACCAGTTCTTGAAATCAGCTCTGTTTTTTAGCTTGGGAACCTGTTCTTGGAATCTTCAGACTTAACCATTTTGTATCTTAAATTAATGAAAATGACGTGTTTTTGTTGTTTTTAAAATTTTAAAAAGAAAATACGAAATAAAAATATTTTTGGATTTTAGTTTTTGAAAAAATTTCTAAGTGTTTGCTGATAAGTCTGAATATCCAAGCGCCTGAAACTTCTGAAACGCCTGAACTTTGAATTAGAAACGCCCAAGGGAATGCCTTAGTTGAATTTTGATACGCCTGACTGATGAAGCGTCCACACAATTTCCAAATGCCCACACAGTGATGAAGCACCTGTATAGTCATCAAACGCCCAAACAGTTGTCAAACGCAAGGGTTAAAACGCCCAAACAGTCCTCGTGCGCCTAGAATTTCTTTGTTTTAGTAAAGTGTCAACACGACCAAAATAGTCACAAAACGTCTCAATAGTTGTAAAACGCCTAAACTGAAATGCCTTAACAATTCAAAAACACCTAAACAGTTGTCAGGCTTCTGAGCACTTGGTCAATTTCAGCAGTTTTTCACAAATCAATTGCCTAATTCATCCTCTTCAACAAACTCAGATCTTATGAATTCTTCAAAACTTGTTAAATTGATCTAAAAACTTCCAATTAGGTAGTAAGTAGATCGATTAACAATCTTCGATCATCTTTCTGATCAAACAACAACAACAAATTAGTTTTCTGATTGAATTGAAGTCCAAAAATAAAGAACACAGTTCAAACACAAATCTGATCAATTACTCAGATCTGAATGAATTACACACCAGATTGTCATTCAACTCATGTTTTTATTGATGAAACACAACTGAAAACAATAATTAATTGATCAAATTGCAATCAACACAGATTTCAAGTGATTCAAAGAGCTCACCAATGCCGATAAGCTCTGATCAATGAACCGAAGGCTCTGATACCAATTGATTGGTTCAAAAGGATCGAATCTGTGATGATATCATAATGCAATGATCTATTCAAACACAAGGTAATCAAACACATGTAATTACATCAAAAAAAATTCATAGATTTCATTGTTAGCAAATGCACAGGATACAATGTGTATGGGTTACAGTTCGTTCTGTTCTAACTGTTTTTCTCTCTAAGATGTATCTTAGATGTCTTAGATGTCTACCCTGCACAATATATAAAATATCCTATTTATACTATCAAGAAACAAAGGAACATATATTTACAAAATAAGTCCCTACACTATGACAAAAAAGTTAAAAAGACAAAATAGACAAAATGTTAATCTTCCAAGAGCTTCAATAGGTTTCGTTGAGATTGGGTTTTGGGTTGTGTTTTGGTTTTAAGGATAGGTGGTGGTGGTGGTTGTTAAGAAACAGGGTGTGAAGGTGTATGAATAGCTGATGGTGTTGGTTCAGGGGTGTAAGGTTCAATGGTTGGCTTAGTTTTGATAGGGAAGGGAAAAGTTGTGGGCATAGGTTTTGTAGGTTGTGGTTTGGGTGTTGGTTCTCGTTTGGGTTTGGGAGTTGGTTTTGGATTGGGTTTGCGAGTTGGTTTGGGTGCCATCTTCTGAACACTTTGTCTTTGAGGTACCTCCTGCCTTCTTCCTAAGTGAATGTCAGACTTGATGTCCCTGACATGTTGTTGTAGGGTCTTTTCAGTCATCGGCCCCACCTGCCTGCTAGTGAAGCTATGGGCTTTAAGATAAGCTTTAATCCAATCCTTATCTCCTGCCTTCTTGGAAGCAGCAAGTTGTGCCTCTTCCTCGTTCTTCTTCTTTTCCCTCATCGTTTCCCTGGTAGCCTTCTTTCTTTCTTTGTTGATATGATCTTGTTCTTTATAGTAGAAGAACAAGATCATATCATGATCATGAGGGGCCAGCTCCTCCTCCTTATAGCCTTTTGAGCAAATAAAGGCTATCATTTTCCTTTTATCTACTACCTTTGCCTCCTCCTTCTTTTTCCTTTTCTCCTCCTCTATGGCCAATCTTGCTGCTTCCTCACTTTCCTTCTACAGCAAGGTTGCCTTCTCCAGCTTCATAAGCTCATCAAGTGGGAGTAGAAGTATTTCTTCATTGTCTACTCCCAAGCGGATAAGCCTGTCAATGACCTCCACCCTCTTTTGAATGTTGATACTTTCTTGAGTGGTTGTTGTTGCTTTGCTGCTTGAAGCCATCAACTTCTCAGTATCATGTCTTCCTTTCTTCTTCAGCTTCTCTAACCTTTCCTCCTTTAGAAGCTCTTCAGCAATGAGCTTTCTCTTCCCTTTAGGATCAGAGGAAGATTCAGCCTTTGGAGATTCTAGTTTAAAAGTTTCAAGTTGGGTTGGTGGAGATTGAACTTGTGGTGCAGGAGAGATGAGAGTTGTAAGAAAGTCCTCATTGTTAACCTCAACAGCTAAGTCCAGAATAACTTTTGTGATGAATAGGTCATCGAACATAAAAGGATAGTTCTATAATTCCTTCCGCAACTTGGATTTCTTCTTCGAAAGTAATTGCACTACCTGTCCCTCTTAAGTTGGTTGCTGGGCCATCAGTCTATATCTCCCCTTCGAAGTTAATCTCAGGTTCAATAGAGACCTTAGGTTGACCAACTTCCTTCTCAGAGGTAGGTGTTGCATTCAGCCTTTGAAGCTCTTCAGCTCCAAAGTAGGCAATGGCAATATCAGGTGAGGGTTGTTCAAGTGAGGAGCTTATTAGAAATTAGGTTAAAAATCTATTAAGTCGATAAGCATCCATGGCTCCACTTGAACCATGAAAGGATAGGGTTGAGGAAAACTGTTTGCAAGGTGTTACTATATAGGATATAATGAAGAAATGGCATTAAGGGAAGAAATGGCAAGGTTGGGTTCCACTTGAGTTGATATCTGCTCCAAAGAGTGAGCAGATATCTCCTTATCATGTCTTTCTTTCTCTAAATCTCCCCCTTTTTGGTAGCATCATCTAGAGAAGTAGATGAGCTAGAGGAAGAACTCAAAGAAAACTAAGTGTGTACATGCCTAACAAACTTCTCAATCTGTTTCTCACTAGTTAAGCCTTGAGATTTTCAATCTCAAGTTGTTGTATGACAGACCTATCTTTTAAAGTCCTAACCATTAATTCAAGGTTTTAAACTTTAGAAAGTAGGTCTTCGATAGTGAGTTGCAAACTACCATCATCTTGTTTGAAGAATCATCGGGAGATGGGAAAACATACCTAGTATGTTCATCCTTATCACTAGTTGTGGTTTCTTGGCGCCCTAGATACCCTTGCATACTGATGACTCTTTCAGAGGCATCAATTGGCAAGGTTGTCGTAGATACAGTTTGACTGATATTACCACTGTCAAGAGAGGCTATTGAAACACTCTCAGTAATGGAAGCTGAATCTACATGAGTCACCGCCACTCCGGTTGGACTCACCTCAGTTTGGTCTAGCTGATGTGGGCTAGATATCAGAGGTTCCTTGGGCTTAGTTGATCTGGAGAATGGTGAGGTAGATCAACATCATAGACCTAATGAAACATGATATCCTCATCAGGCTGGTTAAAAGGTCAAGAAAGGATATGGAGGTTATATTTATTGTCATGGGATCTTGGTCAGCACCTAATGGCTTTTCTGCAATAGTAGTTGAGCCAATGATATGCTATCCCTTTTTGGCTGCTCATAGGAGTATTGAGATTCACCCTGAGGCCTTATGGCCTGGGTAATGGGATCATCAGGCTAAGATTGAGGAGACTCAACACTAATATTAAGGTCAATTGAGGAGGATGAGTGGACCTCTGGCTGAGTGGGAGCCCTTTATTCCACTCTAGCCTTTTTGGTTTGAACAGAGAGGGCTTGATCAATCAAAGTAGATTGATCAAGGGTTTGTTGGGGCGTCTTTTGTATGTGATTTTGATTGGGTGGGAAGAAGTAGATGGTAGTATAGTGGTGGTGTCTGGTGTGGGTTCATCACCTGCTGGGCTTGCAAGGATGTCACTAGGAGCCATTGGCTCAAGCATACCTGGATGGAGATTGGTGAATCCTCTAGTGAAGTTGGTGGATACTTTCTTCAATGTCTTAAAGATACCAGGCTTCATGTGATGGACCAGTAGAACATTAGCAAATTCCAGTTTGTCCTGGTCCAACTCACAGTTGATGATGAGCTGAATGAACTAGGGATACATATAGAATGGATCCCTGGTGAGATTGTTAACCAGATTGTTCAGCATAAACCTTGAGTTGTTGAAGCGGAGGCCTTTTACAAACCCATGGACTAGGCAGCCCAGGTCATATGGAATTTGATCCCATCCCCCGGATTTGTTGGAGAGGCTATGCTGGACAACGTGAAGCAGGAACTTCCAGCTATAAGAGAAGTTCAACTTGTAGACCGTTGACCTGCTCACATCACCTCCATAACATATTTGAAGGTAGGTTTCTTCCAAATCAGACTTGGGGAAATTAGTGGGGGTGCCTTCATCATGGAGTTCTAGATGCTCCCTGATGGTTGTTTCACTAATGGTAATCACCTGTCCGCATATCCTTGATCTGATGACCCTTTCATCATGGATCATTTCGCTTGGACTATTGGCCCAGAATTTGGCCATGTGGTTGAGTAGGTCATGGGGTTAACAGTAAGGGCAATGAAGTATGTTGATTGAGAAAGAAATTGGATGATGGGGGCAAAATTGGCATCCCTTGAAGAATCAAGGATGGCAACTTGGTTGTGTTGGGGATTCAAGACCATTGTTCTGAGAGTATTGTTTGATTGAGGAATTAGGAGTGAGTGGAGAGGATGATGGAAATTTGGGGTTTTAGCAGCAGTAAAGAAAGTAGAGAAAGAGAGTTGGAAGTTTTAAATGGGGTTAAAAGTCTAAAAGGATAGGGTGAAAAGACGAGTGAAAGGACGGTTTAGGTTTCGATTGGACTTGGGTGGCAAGATAAACCATTTAAAATATTCCGACAATCATCATTAAAATCTTACTTTTACAGAGTGGAGCCCAAAGATTTTAGTTACATAGTTAAAGTTTCATTCCGAGAGTAAGGTTGCTTTCGAGAGAAAACACTTGTATTTCTCAATATTGTCTTCTGAAGCCATTTTTATTTTCGAATGCAAACGATGTCTTAATGATAAATTTGCTCCGAAAGTAAAATATTCTTCCAAGAAAAGAAGTTAGTAAGCTTCGGAAGTGGATTTGATCTATGATCAAATGTCCTTCGAGGCCAAAAACACTTCGGAAGAGAATACTTATGCAGAGGAATTTGCCTTTGGAAGATGAATAAAGATCTCTTCCGAGGGTAAATTCTCTTTAAAGAAATCTTACTTAGAAATTTTGAAGAAAACCTTTTTGTAATAGGGCTTAGATTGTATTTAGACAACATAGACAAGACGCATTTTAAATGTTTACAAAAGATAAGGACTAGTCAATGTTAATCATCCCAATAGCTGTGAAGTTGAAACCATAGTCCAGAATCTGATTCTGAATCCAAAGTAGTTGAGCACAGTAGTTTGCAGCAGAGTGTACTCATCTTCAGCAGTTGATGTGGATACACATGATTGCTTCTTACCTTTGCAGGAGATGATCCTTTCACCAAGAAATTGAATCCTCTAGATGTTGATTTCTTGTTGATGTCGCAGCCACCATAATCACTGTCAGCATAACCATAGAGGTTAAAATCCCTATTCTTAGGATACCAAAGACCTAGTTTGGGAGCTCCTTTGAGGTATCTAAGAATTCTTTTGGCAGCAATTAGGTGAGACACCTTTGGCGTAGTCTGATATCTTGCCCAGATGCAAGTTGCAAACATGATATCAGATCTACATGTAGTGAGATACATCAAAGATCCAATAATTTCCTTGTACTGATCCTGATCAGTATCCTCCCCCACGGAATCGGGACAAAGATTATGATTTCTGGGTATAGGTGTCTTGGCTGGCTTACAATAATTCATATTTTCTAAGATGTCCCTAACATACTTAGATTGATTGATGAAGAACCCTTCTTCCATCTGCTTCACTTGAATTCCATGGAAGAAGGCCATCTTTCCCATGGAACTCATTTCAAACTTTTCCTCATGATGCTTTCAAAGTCTTTGCACATTTGGTCATTTGAGGAACCAAATATGATGTCATCAACATAGACTTGTATAAGCAGCATTGTCCTTCCCAGAATTCCTTATGAACAATGTTTTGTCTATTGTGCCTCTCGTATAGCCATTCTTGAGGAAAAACCGAGACAGCGTCTCATACCATAGCCTAGGTGCTTCATGCAACCCATAAGAGCTTCCAAGTTTCCACACATAGTTGGGGTGCTGTGGGTCTTCAAATCCAAGTGGCTGGCACACATAGACCTCTCTATATACCCTATACATAAATGCACATTTTCACATCAAGTTGATAGACTGTAAAGTTCTTGGATGTAGCAAAGCTAGAAAGATTCGCACAGCCTCAAGTCCTGCAACAGTGCAAAGACATCTGTGTAATCTATGCCTTCCACTTGTTGTATCCAACAACACTTCTTGCTTTGTTTTTTGATAATCAAACCTCTATCATCTCTTTTGTTTCTGTACACCCACTTAATGCCAATAAGAACTTGACAAGGTGGCAAGTTCCATACCTTTTGCCTCTTGAATTGAAGCAACTCTCTTGCATTGCTTCTATCCAGTTGTTGTCCTTGAGGGCTTCTTCCACCTTCTTTGGTTCCATTTGAGATGGAAAGCATGAGTACAAGCAGACATTCCCTTTCTTGTTTTCACACCTTCTGAGACATCCCCAATGGTGTTCTCAGCTAGATGAGTGTTGTGTATCCTGAGCCTAGGAATCATATCTAGTTGCATAGATAGATCCAAGTTTGAATAGTTTTGCTTAGGATTTTGAACACCATCACTAGCTGATGTCTCACCCTTATTCAATGATGACTGATTCAATGAATGTGTGATAACATCAATGGTATTTTGCTGAGAAGTAGCATCAACAGTTGCCTGTTCCTCAATCTCTATCTTCTTTATCTTGGTGTTGAATACCTGAGTTGTCAGCTGATAAGTATGAGGTTTAGTTGGTTGACACCTTGTTGAAGCTCCATTGTTTTCAGATATTCAAGCTTTCAGGACTTTTAGTTAAAGACTGGATCTTCATTCTTCTTGGAGAACTTGGAATAGGTCTTGGTAACTCAAATTGATCTTCATAATGTCACTTTGAGTTCCTGTTCCAGCTAAAACATTCTCACATGATGTTTAGAATAGTTTGGAATCATTTCTAAATTGAAGATATATTCAGGACCATTGCCCTTAACACAGGTGTGTGCTCATTGACAACAATGTTGTATAATTTCTCAAATTATTGATTTTTATATTATACACTTTATATGCAATAGAGATTAGGAATCTCCCACAAAGATAGCATCATCAGACTTTTCAGCAAATTTTGCTAAATTGTCTTTATGTTAAGTATGGTAAATCTGCAGCCAAAGGACCTAAAAAGCCAATGAATGGTGGCCTCTTGTTCCATAGCTCATAAGGGTCTTTCTATGGGGCTTACATAAGAACCCTGTTCTGCACATAACCACAGTTCTACTGTGAATGCCTCTGCTTAGAAAGTTGAGAGGCAGTTTGAATCAGCTAACATAGTTCTTGCAGCCTCAATAAGTTTCCTATTCCTTCTCTTAGCAACACCATTCTGTTGACGAGTTCTAGGAGCACTATATTATCTGGCAATCCCTTTTGAGTTCAGAATGAGTCAAAACTTGATTCTTCAACTCAATCCCTTGATCACTCTAATGATTTTACTTTTTCCTTTCTGATTTTCTATTTTAAGAATAAAAGATTTTAAAGTTTCAGTAGTTTCATCTTTAGTTCTTAAAAGAAACCCATGTAAATCTTGTGAATCATCAACCATCACAAGGCAATATGATTTCCTTCCAATGCTCATTATACTTTATCCATTTGCAATAAGTGTAATGGGGTGGTGATGGAGTTACCCTTTGGATTTGTGAGAACCTTGTGTTGCTTTCCTTTTAGGCAAGCAACACAATTATCTTTACAGATAAACTCCTCTTTGGCACACCATATACGATATTTTAAAACCAATTTATTCATGGTTTTAAAATAACATGGCACATTCTTTTATGCCAAGAAGTTGACTCATTACCATTTGCTTTGGAAGGAAAGCATGATACTTCACCCCAGTGGTGAAGCATTATTCATATCCAGCTTTTACGTATCCCCTCCCTTGGGAGATCTAAGAAGCCCAATTTCTGAGGAATTGTCATCCCGGTTTGAGGATGATGCACTTATGTTCTGTGAAAAGCATTTGGTGCTTTTGATTGCAAAATTGAGAAACACTTAAGATTGTGGTTCAAGCTATTTCAAAGTTTACTTTGTCAAATTTTAACTTTACCATGATACACTACCTCTACCAAATATAGTCCTCTGACTTCACCTCCCAACTAAACAGGACCTCCATCAAAGTATTCAAACTTTTAAGAGAGATTTGTTTCCTATCATGCCTGGAGCATCCACTATCCAATCCCAAACATTTCCAATCTTGTCATGTGGATGTCCCAGCATATAAGGTGAAATGATTAGTTACTATTGGAAACCCAAGCCTGTTGGTCTTGGGCTCTTCCAATGTAGATGATATAATGAAACCAAAATGTATGCATAGGGTTTCAATTATGGTTTGTGAAAAGAGGATTGCGTAAATAGCTTGTTTTCTGATCTTCTATTCTATCATATGTTGATCATTGTTGATGAAACAAAGAGGCTTGTGCAGCACAACTTGCTTCCGAGGCTTCTTCTTCTCGAAAGAAGTTGTCACCACCTTTTCTTCCAAAGCAGCCTTCTTCTCAAAAGGTTGCAAAGGATTCTTTTTGTTCCTTTGTTT